>JAYESA010000016.1:149439792-149532292 GCA_036927795.1 Iris macrosiphon
CGTCGATGGTTCCACCATAGACCGATACGCCATCTACGTGGTGGAACAATATCCAGTCCTCCTCACTAGAAACAGATTGAGCAGCAACGAGCGATCCGTCGATTTGTACGACGATGCTGCTGCTCTTGCAGGGGCCGGGGAAGGTGGTCGGTCCGACCAAGAACGTGCCAGCAGGCACGTGTACGGTTGAGGGACCGGATGAGGCGCATGCAGCGGACCATGCATCGAGGAACGGCCCAGACGAGTCGGATTGTCCGTCGGATTTGGCACCAAACGATGTTACGTCATAAGAAGCTGCTGCTGCTTCTGTTGATGGGAAGTTGATAATGAGCAGCAGCAGCAGCAGTAGCAGTAGTAGTAGTAGTAGGAGGTGGGGGATGAGGAAATAAGAGGAGCTCATTTGGTGTGCCATGACTGATCAGTAATGAGCTTGTGAAATGTATGTGGTTTGGGGGACTATTTATAGCATTAAAATTAGCATGGGTGGGGTGGGGGGATCAATTCGATCGATAGGGTCGGTGGCTGAAAAAGGAAGCTAAGTGTACCGCAAATTGCGACAAGGAACGAGCCATAAATTAATTAAGTTTCCATGTGAGAATAACCAGAAAAACTGAAGTCTTGTCTCTTATAAAATTTCAACTTTGCTTGCTTGCTTGCATGTATATCCATCTGCCCTTATCAAATTATGAGGCTGGCTGATCACTAACGACCTTCGTCGATCACTATTCAAATATATAGCATGTCATATATATAGCTGTTAGGAGCTGGTCATGCATATAATTAATTCGTTGCTAAATTAAGTTCGCCATATATACCAATCATCAAACTGTTGTCTCTGTACTGCAGGTAATCCGCAATAAGGCACATGAGTGAAGATACATAAATCCTGAAACAAGCTCCTTGTAACCATGAGCCAATTCTACTGGCCACTCATGGATTTGTACCAAGTTGAGATCATATGGTACCTGAAACAAAATTAGATTTCTTTTTCTTATGGATCGATGCGACAACAATAAATTTGCGCCTGAGATTTGTGTTATCAGAACATGGGAGATCACCCAACCCGTGCTCAGTCTGCCATTGTATCTGGTGGTGGGTCTCTAATGAAATTAATTCCTTGCATGCAGCATGTTCCTTTAATTACTCATATACTGGCTAATTTTAATATATTAAGCTTACTTACACCCATCAACATCAAAGAGCCCTTTGCTTCCACTTGCTCGATCCATCTTCAAGTCATCCATCGAACCTTTCCTTATTCTTATCGGATCCGAATCGATTGATTGCGGCTTAATTAACCAAGAGAGCAGACCCGGAGCCTGAGACTGCTGGCCAATCATTGACTCTTTAATATACGTATATATGGAACGGGCCATTGCGCTGCAACTATAAGAGTATCACTCAATGGCAGAACCAGACATTCGAAGATGGGTGGGTTGGGATGCATGGGTTGGAATGGACTTGGATGTGATCTAACTCATACGAAAAAAGAAAGAAAAAAACATATGAAATAAATTAAACAAAAATATTTTTGCATTTTTAGTTTTAAGGCTTAATAAATATCTGTTAACATTCCAACTATGTACGCAATATCCGGACGTGTACACACTTAAGCATACGTTAAACTCTCTACAACTGATGAACATGTAATCTATTGCATTTTTTATTTTTTTATTTTGAGGCTATTCTTAGGACACTGATTGAGACTCATATTTATTTATTTAAGTATTTTAGAAATTTTTTTTGATCAGATGCATGGAAAATTTAGTGGCTGGAACCCACCCAATCAGTATTCTTAGGACACTGATTGAAACTCATACGAAAAAAAGAAGAAAAAACATATGAAATCAATTAAACAAAAATATTTTTGGGTGGCTGGAACCCACCCAGCTCAAGGGTAGATTCCGCCCTGGTGCCACTTGTGGGTATTCACTACAAAAATACTGCAAATAGCGAACTATTGCATTTTTAGTTTTAAGGCTAAATAAATGTCAGCTAATATCCCAACTATGTACACAATATCCGAACGCGTACACAGTTAAGCATACGTTAAACTCTCCATAACTGATGAACATGGAATCTATTGTATTTTTTTAGTTTTAAGGTTATTCTTAGGGCACTGATTGAGACTCATTTATTTATTTAAGTAGTTTAGATATTTTGCTGATCAGATGTATGCAAAATTTAGTTCATTAAGTTTTAATTATGGTAAAGTATTGATCTCATTAAAGTAAAGGAGGACCAGTTTAAAATAGACATGTGTTGATCAAATTGCGTGTAATTTTTATGCTACGTATCCATGATTGATCTATGTCGTTTAGCTATATTGGTATATGCGATCATTGATGGTTTAGTTGCGTTAATGTGACGAATGCCGCTTTGATCCTATATTGATATTGTTAATGGACGAGATTGTCCGGATATACCCTTAGGTTAAGATAGCACTTTTCGAGCTCATAAAGTCAACACATTTGTAAGGTTACATATGTGGTCCAGTGGAATATTGTTGAAATTATCCAATAATTAGAGGCCACTCATGTAAAATTAATTGTATTGCGTTATTTAAATAATTAAGCCAAATTACAGTAGTCTAATTGAAAAATAGACTTAAGTAATGTGTAGATACCATAGAGATAAATCTAATTATTGAGCGTCCAAATTAAAATTATGTAATATCGAGTACCGAGAATATATATATATATATATATATATATATATATATATATATATATATATATATATATATATATATATTCACTATGGGTTATGATTTCCAACTTATACGGCCACAATAGAGAGGGTTTTATCTTTTCTCTTATGCATCCAATCAACAGAAAGATGAACAAATAATACTTCTTTGTTTTTAAGGGTCGAATTAAGTTGGAAGATCGAATTTCATAGAAGGACATTCGTTACAAGATCCATCAAGCCAAGTAATGAATTCAGATACGCTTCTGCAATTAATGTATGCTTTTCATCTCGTTAATGAAGGGATATAATTCTAACAAAGAGGCGGCCATGATCATAGTATGATTGATACTAGCTAGCTAGCATCAGTTGGAAATGTAGATAGTAGCAGTTAATTTGGAGGGAAGTTGTTGGTGTTTAACTTAGATTTGGCAGCAATTTATAGATAGTACGTAGCAATATATATTCCAAGGGACGAGTTGTGTAGTAGTAGTCTACTAAGACTTGTATGCAATTGGGAGCCTCCCTTGTGAAATATGTAATGAAGCTGGAATCAATTAATTAACCCAGTAAAAGCTGAAGCTTTTGTCTGAGTATATTATATAGATTTCCTAATATTGGGGAGCAACTTGATACGTATAGAAAGTACTGTTTTGAGTTCTAATTCTATTATTAATTCAGGATTAACTCCTGATCATATATATACTGGCAAGGAATTGAACAAGTATATATGTTGTTGAAATTAGCATTGGTGTTTATATCAAATCCTTTTTGATCATCAGTTATTAGGAGCCTCAATTGTCCACCCGAACTGATCGAACACTCGACATCCATTGATAAACACAGTCGACACACTGATGCTTCAAAAGTGTTAAAGGTTGTGTGTTGCAAGAAAATTTGATTATGGAAAGATGGATTAACGACTAACCAGCAACTGACCATGACAAAAATATCAGAGATATTACTATTATGATACAGTTTCTGTTTGATACACAAAGAGTGATAGAGACAGTCGATATTTCCGTCGCTAAGTTAATCGATGGCGTAGTGACGAAAATATCAGTCGTTGATTATTAGTTCCAGCGACGAATCAACGACAAAAAATGAATAACGAAATATGAACTAGCGACGAAGTGTTGTTGTTGACTTTCAAGCTCTTGAATAGGCCTAAAGCAATTAGCTCTTGAATGTGCCACACCAACTGCAAGCTCTCCTCCATCTTCGAGAATTGTAGGATCAGGATCAAGCAACACATAAGCAACTTTGACAAGACAAAGATTCAAGGAGATCTTCCTCTTTCAAATGTTGTTCGCCATCAAACTTCTCAAGCATGTGAAAGCTAGTATCGAGAAGGTTTGAGCGGTTGTTCATTCTAACTCGGATCTTGCCTTGAGATTGTTAGTCCCGAAGTTAGATCAAAGTGGAGGAGATCCACAAAGTAGAGACTCACATAAGAGATTCTCTACAAAGGTTGGTGCACTGAGATTCACACAAGAGTTCCTCTTCAGCGACACACAACTCCACAGAAGCACTGTACCAAGAACAGTTTACAAACTAACCAAAGAGAAAAGGAAAGAGAAAAAACAGCAAGAATCAGAAAATATTTTTCTCTTTACGTTCGCAGATGCTACAATGAGAAAGAACGAACACAAGAAAGAAAAAAAGAAGAAGAAAGAAACTCCTTGCTGGGGTGATCAAAACCACCGATGCTCAAGGCAAGATTTGCCCTACACGATGATTTGTCCTCAGGATCCAGCAAGTTTACATGAGAACTTCTGAAATGCTCTAAGTCACCTTCGGAATCACTCGGTAAAAGAATATGTGGAAGGGTGATCACTGGGCCGCATGCTCCCCCGGTCCTCTCTGATTTTCTCTCTCTCAATTTTCCCAACAGCCCAAATGAAAGAGGAGAGCCTCTATTTAAAGAGGATTTCAGCACCCATGCGGCCTGAGAAAAAAACCAGGTCGCATACGCGCTGACCGACCAGTTGCCTCCAAACTCGGGCAACAGGGCTGCATGCGCCGACCGCGCTGCATGCACCGCCTGAGCGATGTACTGCACAGAGAAGACAGTCTCGCCAAGCGCTGAAAGCTGCAGTCGCGTGGTACAGAGAGCAACGCGCTGCCCGCACCATACTGAGACGCCAACAGCATTCCATGTCCCTTCCACATAGTTCCTTGCCTCATGATGATCTGGCCGCAAGGCCTCTGGTTGCATGGGCACCGGGCCGCATGGGCTCTTGGCCGCATGCGCACCTGACCGTATCGGTACTGGACCACATGAGCTCATGGCCGCATGCGCACCGGACCGCATGGGCACCTGGCCGCATGCGCCCCCGACCGTATGGCCCCTGGCCGCATGTGCTCCTAGCCGCATACGCTCCTGGCCACATGCGCTCCTGGCCGCTTGGGCTCCAGGCCGCATAGCTCCACGAAGCATGCGCCCGAGTAAGCAACCGTGCATGCAACTCGGACATAAAAGGAGCGTGCACCTGGCTGCATGCGCCCCTGACCGCATGCGCTCCTGGCCGCATGGGCTCCTGGATGCATGTGCCAAGCCGTATAGCTCCATGAAGCATGCGCCCGAGCAAGCAACCGTGCATGCAACTCACGCATAAATGGAGCGTACGAGAGCCATGCTAAGTGCAAAGTGCGCCAACAAAGCACCACATTGCGCCCTTGAGCCAGAGTCCGAGTTCGAGTCGTAGCTCCTAAGGAAAACTTCTCAAAGGTGGTAACAAAATAAAGATTGTCATAATGGAGTTCACACTTAATCCCTCTATGAAATAAATCCACATGGACCACCACCCCGTGTGCATATACCAATACTAAGAAAAGCTATATATTGAGGTATATACATTGGTGGTTTTTTAATGTAGAACTAAAACTCCCAAAACAAAGTGAAAAAAACCAACAAAATGACAACTTTTTTCTTCTTCCTAATTCGTTAAACCAAAAGACTAAATTTTATGAGGACGAATATTCCAGGCAACATTAAGCATCTGTTGCAAAGTGAAGCTCATCTTCCCCTCCTTTGGCCCTAATTACTAACCGAATGCAGTCCAAGTCATTAACCAGAATCATGAAGGCAAACAAGCATGATCGCTAAGCAACCACCATTCACCAATAACGGTTTCAATTGCTCACATCAGCATTTTAATAATGTATTTCGATGCAAATAGGTGCAGCACTATGAAAGAATGGACTACACTATAAGCAAAAGCCACGTGCAGTTGTATATATGCAAGGAAATGAATCAATGAAAGACTCGGGCGTATTATTAATGAAAAATTAAATACCTAAGCAACATGGGAATGGCAACCTTCAAGCCGGAAATATTGAAAGTCGGTAAGTAAACAAGCATACTATCAAGAGGACTCATGACGGCTAATTAAGTCTTTTCCTATTACACTAAATCTCAAACCTTCAGCTTTCCATAGAACCTGGCCTTCTCCTGAGTGGTCTGGAAACGGCCATGACCAAACTTTGATCGATCTCATCCATAGCCAGCCGGGATGTCTGCTTCAGCAGTGGGTGGTAGACTTGGCTTGGGTTGGCATGAATAAATCTTGATTTGATATAAAATATTAGTGTTCATGACATATGTGAAACTCACCGTCTCCTATCTACCAGACACATTTCAAAGGCTTGTCCAGGCCATATACATGTCATAGCCTGTACTAGGTCGGTTACATGACAAGATTCATACACACTTAATTACTCGGCATACCCCCATAAGTACTAGACATGTGCTTGGAATGTTCTTGACATACACTTGTCATGTGCTAGGCATGTTTATTCTTATTACAAGCATAACTCCCAATTCATTTCAAGCAAAACAAGAACATGTTGTACCGATGTTAGTGCCAAGATATAAGGAGATATGTTATAAGGAAAGTAAACATTATAGCATGTTATAAGTGCTATAAATGGAGCCTATAAACCAGTTTTACGAAGATGTGATCATTGTTTTATAAAAGACTGACAAATATGGCATGGAAACTGCCATGAAAGCTCTAATCATATATTTGTCAAAGCTCCGTTTTGTCTCGCTAAACATTCTGTAGGTCGAGATCTTGGCAATTTCGACTCAAGTTTGGCTATTTCTCGTTTCATGCACATCCTAGAGCATTGAAATGACTATTAGCATGATTAAAACATGCGGGAATCATATATCTTGTCTTGTGTGTATAATCATGGCAATGTGTCTTGTTATTCTCAAGTTAGCATATTTTGGCTTCATATATATATATATATATATATATATATATATATATAAATAAAAGCATAATAATTAAAAATTAAAATTAAAATTAAAATTTTAAAGGTTATCTGAGAGAAAATAATTGAAAGAATTTTGTACCCAATTCGTTTTGGAGTCTATTAAACCTCCTAATACTAGTAAAAAAATTCTAAATAAAAATCTTACAGAAAGAAACTTCTTCTAGTTTCACTCTTTATATCATGACATAAGTCTTAGCCCGAAGAAAAGAAAAAAAATCCTAAGACTGTCTCTATTAATTATCTTCAAAGAGAGTTAAAAACTTTGAAGAATGAAATCAAAGAGTTGAATTCTAAAGATGAAATAACTCAGCAGAGGCTTACTCTCATTGAACAGAATGTTAAATCCTACAATGAGATTATTCTCAACAAAGAAATGAACGAATATTCTCGAATTGTCAATAGTGATAATGAGGATGAACCATTCAATCTGTTTCTATGAAAAATAAAGAAAAATTCATTGATAATTCTTTCTTTTTTTTATCAAAAATAGATCTTTTTATTACCCACAAATGGTATATAAAAATAGATCTAATTATAAATAATGAATCATTGATTTATAATCTTATTGCCTTAGTTGACAGTGGGGTTGATTTGAACTGTGTCAAAGAAGAAATTATTCCCTTAAAGTATTGTGAACGTACTACTCAGACTTTGAGTGCTGCTAATAACAAAGCTCTTACAACACCTTTCAAAATTACAGATGTTCATATCTGTAAAAATGAAGTTTGTATTCCCTTACACTTCATAGTTGTAAAAGAGAGATCACAACATGTTATTCTGGGGAACTTATTTTCTAGAAAAACTTATGCCCATAAAAGAAATAAACAAACAAGAAATTTTTACTTGTTATAAGGGAAAACATATTACTTTTGAATTTATCACAAATCCGGTGGTAAAATTTTTGAATGAAATAAAAGAAGTTGTTCTGAAGACTAATCCGATAAACTTTATAAAAGAAAAAAAATTCAGTTATCCAATTCTAACCAACTTGAAAAATTTGAAACAAAAAATAAAATAAGTTGAAGACGAGTTTATACGTCAAACTTGTAGCAATATCCCAAATGCCTTTTGGGATAGAAACCAACCTATTATTTATCTTCCATATGAAGAATCCTTCAGTGAAAGAGATGTTCCGACTAAGGCTAGACCTTGTCAAATGAACAATAATTATCTTGAATTATGTAAAAAAGAGATCAATGATCTTCTGAATAAAAAATTTATTCGAAAATCTTACTCTCCATGGAGTTCCACAACATTTTATGTAAATAATAATGCTGAGAAAGAAAAAGGTGTTCCAAGGTTAGTTATTAACTATAAACCTCTAAATAAAGTTTTAAAATGGATAAGATATCCAATTTTCAACAAAAGGGATCGGCTTAACAGAATTGTTAAAGCAAAAATCTTTTCTAAATTTGATTTAAAATCAGGTTACTGGCAAATTCAAATTGAAGAAAAAGATAAATACAAAACAACATTCACGGTCCCATTCGGACACTATGAATGAAATGTTATGTCATTCGGCTTAAAAAATGCTTCTTCTGAGTTTCAGAATATTATGAATGAAATATTTATTCACTATTCTTCTTTTATTCTCTCATACATCGATGACAAATTAATATTCTCTAATACCATAAAAGAACATTTTAAGCATTTAAATATTTTTAAACATTTAGATATTAAAAATGGTCTTGTTATTTCTGCTCCTATAATAAAATTATTTCAAATCAAAATCAGATTTTTATGACATAACATTGTTAATAATACTATTATACCCATTCTCAGGACGATCGAATTTGTTTCAAAAAATTTTGATGAAATAACTGTTACTAAGCAATTACAGAGATTTCTTGGTGCCCTTAATTATGTGGCGGATTTCTACAAAAATATTGCTATTGACACAAAATCCTATATCAAAGATTAAAGAAAAATCCTGCTCCTTGGAGTATTAATCATACTAAAGCTATTCAGCTTATTAAGCAAAAGCTTAAACGCCTACCTTGCTTACATCTCGCTAATCCTGACTAGTTTAAAGTTGTTGAGACTGATGCCAGTAATATTGGCTATGGGGGTATCCTCAAACAAATTAATCCCAATAACAACAATCATGTTATTCTTATTAGATATTGTTCTGGTAAATGGAATAATACTCAAACAAATTATTCTACGATAAAGAAAGAACTTATTTCTATTATCAAATGTATTCATAAATTCCAAGATGATCTATTAAGTAAAAAAATTCTTACCTCGAATAGATTGTAGTTCTACTAAATCTATTTTACAAAAGGATGTAAAGAATCTTGCTTCTAAACAAATTTTTGATAGATGGCAAGCTGAATTAACTATATTTGGTTTTGATATCGAATTTATTAATGGTAAAAATAATTCTCTTACTGATTTTCTTACTCGTGAATTTTTATAGCAAGATGTCCAGTCAAACCAGAGGGAGAGGCAGGTCTAGGGGGACGATATGTCCTCATGGCTCTTTTGCTCATCAAAAGATTATTGGCAATCGGCCAACTGAAGCTGGATCCATCTCCAATGCCAAAGGCAAACAACCGGTCACTAGTGACACTAATACCATTTCTTACAAAGAAGCAATGGAAATTGAGTCCATTTTCTCCGAGAAATTAAATTCTGATGAGATTATCAAACTCGATAGAAGTGATATTTCTCTTATGAAGGATCCATGGAAACTTCATAAACGATATCTTGAAGGCAGTTTTATTCCGGTTACGGGCAAACCTGTAAACATTTATGAAGGTATTTTGATCACCACAAAATCCATAACATTGGAGCATTCTACTAAACCACATTCTTTGGAAGTGGCTTACAACAAAGTTATTATAAAAAATATTCTCACACCACAATCTTGGGGACTACATCCTAACAGGGAACAACAACTCTCTAAGGATAAGGTTATTGTTTGTAGTTATAATTATTTGGATTATATACAAGCATTCTATAACTTCCTCTACTACGAGAATTTCCAACGAACCCATTCATGGTTCATTCGTATAATATGTCCTAAAAAATTTCATAACGAAATACCATCTTGGTTTTATGACTAGTGGCTAAAACTTTATATATATATATATATATATATATATATATATATATATATATATATATATATATATATGGGTCCTTCTACAATACAAGGATTGTAATGATACATTACATACAATTGCATTGTAAAATTGTGAAAGTACAAGAAAGCCCTTCTAATCTGAATCATTAGATCAACATTCAATGGTTCAGATTTTGCTTGTATCGATACAAAGTTTGTATTTAAGAATTTTTCTATATTATATATATATATATATATATATATATATATATATATATATATATATATATATATATATATATATATATATATATATATATATATATATATTTATTGAAGAAGGTAAATATTATTGATAAACCTATAAATTACAAACTGTAGTCCCGTCTAAAGAACAAAATAATCATCTGGGATCAAGGTTGTCTATATCATTTTTTATGTTTCTTTGTACAACATTACTACTGTAGTGCCCCGCGTAGGCGCTATGTACATGTGATATCGCCTTGCTTGCTCGAACGGAAGTCTTCTCGGAGAGTTCCCGACCGATTGATTAAAGTGAGTGGGCAGAACTGCGTCCTTTGATTCTTGCACGACTTAATAATGAATCTGAGTTTTTTTGAATGCTTGTTTGCTTAAGAAGATTGTTTTATAAGAAGAATGAAAGAACCAACTCAGAATGCTAAATAAGAGAACTCACATAACTTGTCATTGAAACGAATCTGCTTGCTTGCCTAAATAGAGAACTGGGAATGCTTGTCTGAAATGAGATAGAACCATTGCTATGCTATTGTGATATAGAACTGTTGCATGCTTAGTTACACCGACACAACTATCAAACGAACCTTTGCCATGCTAAGAAGATAAGTAAATGGATCGCTTGAATAATTCCCTTTGTAATATGCTAAGAAATAGATAGTTATTGCAAGTTAGATATGAAATCAATCGTGCTTGCCATTATATGTTTCGCTTGTCTGTTTGCTATATCAAACTGCTATAAGTCTTTGATTCGTATAAGCATAGTCTAATAGTGCGCCCTGATGTTCCGTTCCTTCGGGTTCTAGGGGGGTGTGCTATTAGATATATGAAAAGATGTGTTTGCCTGAATGAATGAAAGAGAGAGTCTAATAGTTCGCCATGATGTTTCGTTCCTTCGGGTTCCAGGGGGTGTGGCTATTAGATTATTAAATGCTTGTGAATGTGAATGTTAATGCTAGTGAATATGAATGTTTCTTGTCATGCATTGGTCTCGGACAACTTGTGCACAAGGTAATAGTCTCTCGATCGATTCCTGGGGCACTGGAAATCGGTCGGTCCGGAAGGGATTGTGAGAGCACCCTGATGTTCCGTTCCGAAAGGATCTAGGGGGTGTTGTTGTCCATCAATGGGGCAACTCATGGACCGTCATATAGATAGGGCGCATGCTAGGTTTACCTTCTTGCATACCTATCAATTGATAACGCCAAATGATTAATTCATAAGTTTATCCATATACGCATATTGTGGCTAACTTGTGTGTCTGCTGCAGGGATAACCATTCGGTAATGGGGTAAGAAATACATGTGTATACATATAGCTTGCTTGTTCATTTTGTCTGCATCGTAGAGCTTATCTGACAGTGCTTCATGCATTGCATCGGTCAGACAATGACTATTAGTGCAGAGCTGAACCTCGGTCACAGCTGCTAATAGTATCAGAATGTGAGTCATTGGTTAGCTAGATTACCGCTACCGATCCTGAGTTTCTCGGGGACCAAAATCATATAGATGTTTATGTTTGTATGCTTGAAAGAAATGATAGTCCACTAAATATTTGCTTTGATTTGAGACGATTTAGTCCACTATAGAACTTTGCCCCAAGAGTTAGATTTTGATGCACAATACATGCTGCGCACTGCACGATAGAACACTGCCTCGATCGTATGCTTATAGTTTGAATATGCAAAAATATTTCAAAGTTATGTTTTCAAAAGATGTAATTTGACTATAGTCCCGAGCTGCATGAAATAAACTTAGGTAAAAGTAGCAAGATCACTAGTAATGCAATATTTTGCCACATGATTACTTAGTGTGGGTTTCAGGGGATGTAGCTTCTGTTCAGTTGTTTGTACTCACCAGTACTTATAAAAGTGCTGACCCACCAACAGTTTGCTTGTTCTCAGGTGCTTGTCCGTTCGAGAAAGCGATAGCCATGCCTCATCCCAAGGAACCAGAAATCTGGAGTCGATGCCTTGAGCCACACCGAGTTTGAGCTGCTTTTGTGTAGAGGGAAATGATGTTTGGAACGGTGTTATTGTAATCGAGAGAAAGAGTGCTTGAGCGAATTGTAACCTCGGCCATGTGCCGCTTGTAACACTTTCGATTATCAATAAAAGAGCATACTTTCATATGCCATTGTGTTCTTTACTTTTCTACAATATGTGTGTCGCTGCTTCAGTATTGAATAGCTTACTTGCCCTTGTTCAAAGCTTTGGCCTTGTGCAAGTACACTTTAGACTTGCACGGTATCACGCCCGTGCGAGGACGATCGGTTCCGTAGGGACCAAAGCGAGGACGAACGGTCCTGCGGGACCGGGGCGTGACAACTACTAGTGGCAATGTCCTCAAAGATGCGTCTATTTCTTTCTCGCCAGACATGCCAAACCAAGACTCCAAAACTAATGCGTATCCGTCTATACGCTCCATACCATTTTCCTTTCTGAGCTTTGACTTCATTCAGTACTGACGATAGATCCCTATTGTACATGATCGGCAACCCAAACTTTATGTGTTGATGATTCCAGATTTCCCAAACGAAGTCACACCAGAAGAAGAGATGATCCCTGGACTCATTCAGGAGCTCGCACAAACAGCACATTTTATCCATGCATTCTACCCCAAAACTACTCAGAAGATCTCTAGTAAGCAGGCGGTTATGAATCATTTTATAGAGACATAAGAAAATCTTAACCGACACTCCTTTAGTCTATAGCACTTCCGTCCAGTCCACCTCTGAAGCTGTGGGTCTAATTTGATTGAAGGATGTCCGGAAGCAGAAGGTACCTTTCTTCATGCCCTCCCAAATCCACTAATCCTCCATTCCTACCATGTCAATGTCAACTGCTCTAATCTCTGCCTCATAAGTACCCTTTGTTGTACGTTCCTGGAAAAAGGGGGAGCGTGAGCCGTGGGAGACCGGGAGGCCTGGACGGAAGGCTGCGTTAGAGGGGGTTTGGGACCCGCACCAGCTGCCCCCCTCGACGACGGCCTGAATGGCGTGCTCCCCTTGCGAGGGGGAGGTATCCCTCTCCGACGGGGACCAACTGTTGTCCATCCATCTTCCGCAAGGGAGATGTCGGTAGTGAGGAAGAGGGGAGGGGAGAAGATGGAGTCGGTGGGGAGGGGGAAGACTGGCCGGGTCGAGAGGAGGAAGGCGGAGGCGGGAGGAGCGGGTCTGGAGGCACGCAAGGAGCTTTCATGTGCGGCGCAACATTCAGGCGCGACATTTTATATATATAGGTAATGCTATAAAACCATCCGGGTGATTTTATATTATAGAACCACCATATGTTACATGGGTTGGATTGTGATTGAGTGGTTAAGATTAAAAGGTGTGGACCCCATCACCTTTTAATCTCAATCACCCAATCAAAATTTAATCCATGTAACATAGGTTAGTTTCATAATATGAAACCATCCGGATGGTTTTATATAACTTCTGATATATATATTATATAACTTCTGATATATATATATATATATATATATATATATATATATATATGTGTGTGTGTGTGTAATTTTTTTTTTTTTTTTTTTTGTTCCGTCTAGAAATATTTTCTGTTCCCGCATATTTTTGCCATGGTCATAATATGATAACTAGCTAGCTAGCACAAAGTTGGAGATGTAGAGAAGAGAGTAGTTGTTTGGAAGGAAGTTGGTGGTGTTTTAACTTAGATTTGGCAGCTATTTATAGATAGTAGCAATAGTTGTGGAGACTTTCGTTGCATGCATGCAATATCGGTAGCCTCTCTTGAGAAATACGTAATGAAGCTGGAATCATTTAATAAATTAACCCAGTAAAAGCTGAAGCTTTTGCCTGAGTATATTACATAGCTTTCCTAGCAGCATCTCCAACTTTGTTTTGAGTTTGGAAAAAAAGACTTGCCACATAGAATAATTTTTTATTTCCAAATTTTTTCTCTAATACAAATATAAAATAAATTGTGAAGTTAATATGATAATGACATGTCAAAGTCAATGTGAAGTTGGTTGTCTAAATCTTGACACTGAATTTTACAATATTTTAATTTCACATCATCAATTATGAATAAAAATATTTATAAAAAAAAAATATAAAAGTTATCATGAAAGTTAAAAAAAAAAATTTGTTTTTATTGTCTTTTCAATATTTTTGTATTGGAGAACACTTTTCTATCTCATTGTTGATCTTGTGTGAATATAATCTTGCCATATAAGAAAAAAATTGTCTTATATCTCATGTCATATAGGTATCATAACACAAAACAAGACAATACAGCTAGAGATGCCCTAATATTAACTTCTGATCATATACTTGCAAGGAATTGAAAATGTATATATGTTGTTGAAATTAGCATTGTATATAGTACAAGGATGTTTACAAATACCAAAGTGATACTCTTATAGTTGCAGCTAGCGCAATGGCCCGTTCCATATGTATATTAAACAAAAAATTGCACTGACAGCATTGAACTTACTATTTATTATATAAAAGACATAATTTTTAAAATTTATAAAGCGAGCATAAAATCGTCATAAAATATGACGTAAGTTATTTTTACGTTCTAAATTAGGACGTAAATTATTATTATTTTTAACTTTTTCTATGTTAAAATTGTTAACAACTATTTTTACGTCCTAAATTAGTACGTAAATTATTAAAAAAAATTAAATATTTTCTATGTTAAAATTGTTAACGGCTAATGACGAAGCAAATAAAACGAGGATTAACAACTTACGTCCTAAGAAAGGACGTAAGTTTTTTTTTTAATTCTTTATGGAAAAATAAATACTAATGTTTGGCATAAAAATCAAAATTATGTCTTTTTTTATGGCGTAAGTTACTAATACCCATTTTACCAAGTCCTCCTTAACTATACCTAGTTTAACGTAGAAAAAAATAAAAAATAATAATTTATCTTCTAGTTTAGGACGTAAATTAACAAAATCTAACTTACGTCATATTTTAGAACATTTTGTGCTCACTTTGTAAATTTTAGAAACTATATGTCTTTTATACAATAAACAGTAATTCCAATGCTGAGAACAATTTTCTGTATATTAAATAGCCAATGATTGGCCAGCATTCTCATGCTCCGGGTCTGCTCTTGGTTAATTAAGCCGCAAGCAATCGATTCGATCAGATAAGAATAAGGAAAGTTTCGATGGATGACTTGAAGATCGATCGATAAAGTGGAAGCAAAGGGCTATTTGATGTTGATGGGTGCAAGCATAATATATTAGTATAATTAGCCAGTATATGAGTAATTAAAGGAATTTTCATTAGAGACCCACCACCGGATACAATGGCAGATCGAGCACTGGTTGGGTGATCTCCCATGTTCTAATAACACATATCTCATGGTTACAAGGGCCTTGTTTCTTTCAGGATATTGTATCTTCACTCATGTGCCTTATTGCGGATTTCCTGCAGCACAGAGAAAACGGTTTGATGATTGGTATATTTATATGTACTTAATTTAGCAACTAATTAATATATCAATACTAAGCAAACTATATATTTAGATATACACATCGGTGATTTTTCAATGTGTGAGTAGAACTCCCAAAACAAAGTGGAAAACACCAACATTTACCAATACACATTTTAAGTGAAATGTGTTAGTCCCGAGACGGATCAAAGATGGTAGAACGCGGACCATAGCAGAGCTACTAGCGAGATCCGAAGGTCCGCTCTCTACTGGAATCCAAGTTGTCGTCGAGATAAGAGATTCACACAAGAGTTCCTCATATGATATTTCTTGATTCCAACGAGTTACAAACAGGCTCCGAAGAAAATAAAAATTACAACAAGCAACAAGTAAAACGTTCTTCTCTTTACGTTCGCAAACACTACAATGAGAAAAAATGAAGCAAAGGAAAGACTGAAGAAGAACTACTTGCTGGGGTGGTCAAAACCACCATTGCTCAAAGCAAGATTCGTTGTACAGACGATCTGTCCCCAGGAACCAGCAAGTTCACAAATGAACTTCTGGAACGCTCAATGTCACAATCGAAAACACTCGAAAAGCACCATGTGAGAGGAGGACACTTTGGGCCACATAAACGCTGACCGACCAGATCCTCCAAATTCGGGTGTCAGAGCCGTCGGAGCCGCAAGTCACGCTGCACTGCACGAGGCAGACAGTGCCGCCAAACGCCGAAAGCAGGTCATGTCCCCTCCACGTCAGACTCTCCATATAGCACCTTGCCTCATGTCGACCAGGCCGCATGAGGACAGGACTCATGGGCACAGGTCGCATGGACCCAGGCCGCATGCGCTCCTGGCCGCATGGGCACCTGGCCGCATGCGCACCAACGGCATAGAGCCTGGATGCAAAGCGTCAGGCAGCATGCGCCCGAGCTAGAAACTCGCGCAAGAAATAGCACTAGCAACTCGAGCAAGAAAAGAGCGCATGAGCGCCATGTGACGATGCTATGCGACGATGCTGACGTGCTAAGTGCAAAGTACGCCAACAAAGTGCCACTTTGCGCCCTTGAGCACGGGCCCAAGTCCGAGTCTGAGTCCAAGCCCATAAGCCCCTGCGGGGCTTAGCTCATAAGAAAAACTTTCCAAAGGTAGTGACAAAACAAAGATTGTCATAATGGAGTTCACACTTAACCCCTCTAGGAAAAGTCAACCCACATGGGCCTCCACCCCATGTGCATATACCAATACTAAGCATAGCTATATATTGAGATATACACATTGGTGGTTTTCCAATGTGGGACTAAAACTCCCAAAGCCAAGAGGAAAACACCAACAATCCTCCACATATATCACAATATATGGTTGAGCGTTCCTTATAGTGACTGCCATCATGCATTAGGATAGATATCGCCGACGACTTGAATCTTCCCGCATGGGCCAAACAACAGTACGATACAAGAATGGACTAGGCCTTGAATTTTGTACCATAGCTGCTATTCTTCCCACTCACACAATAACCTCAGCTATGCCATCCGATCGCACGTTAAAGGCCTTGTGCTGACCTAGTCTCAGTGTATGTATCTTGGCCGTCTACAAGCTTTTCCTCAAGAGACGGCATATATCTCTATCCATACACTTAGGTGAGTTCTTTCACTATAGAGAGTTTATTATCCGGCATAAAGTCTTGCGCTTCTGTGTGGTGCTACGCCGCTATGACATGGCCGCCCAAGGCTGAGGATCCCCCTCTTGTGGTGTCATACCACTGTAACATGAGGACACAGGCCTCTTAGTAGTGTCTTTACTACACACGACATGGAGCCTTGCGCTCCTGTACGGTGCTACGCCGCTGTGACATGGCTTGAAGCCGAGGTTCACTCCCTCATGTGGTATCACCCACTGTAGCATGAGGTCACAGGCCTCTTAGTAGTGTTGTACTACTTCCCAGCATAAAGCCTTGCGCTTTCGTGGTGCTATGCCGCTGTGACATGGCTCAAAGCCGAGGTTCACTCCCTCATGTGGTGTCACCCACTATAGCATGAGGTCACATGCCTCTTTGTAGTGTTGTACTACCACTCTCTATTTATTTTTAACATTAGGCTACATGCCTATGTGCGGTGCTACCGCCGTTGTGACATGGCCCGAAGCCGAGGTTCACTCCCTCGTATGGTGTCATACCACTGTAGCATGGGATACAAGTCACTTGTAGTGCTGAAACTACTCGTGCTTCCTGCAACGCACGTCGGACATTCACTCTGCCCGAGAACTCATTAAGGCGTCAAAGCCATCCTCCCACAGAAAATGTTCTGGTCAAGAAAAAATAGTAGACCACAGTGGTTCTGGGTACGTAACCTACAATGTCCATGAGGACTACCCACTGTACCTGATATTCTTCTGGACAATGGTCATCCCTTGAACCAATAGCTAGATGCCTGATAGATTTTTCTTTGAACCAATAGCATAAAACTAAATGGTAGGATTGCAGAGACGCAATACCAGAGGTCCTCCAAGTCCATATATGTTGTATCCTTGACTATGTGCGGTGTTACTGTCATTGTGACATGGCTCGCAGCCAAGGCTTTACCCTGTCGAGGTACCTCATTATGGTGTCACCCCACAGTAACATGGAGTACTACGCTCCTTTATAGTACTTGACTCTGACTATATGCGGTGCTACTATCGCTATGACATGGCCCGAATCTGAGGCTTTACCCTGTCGAGGTACCTCATGGTGGTGTCACCCCACGGTAGCATGGAGTACTACGCTCCTTTATAGTTCTTACAATCAGTTGGTGCTTGAGACCAATTATGAACGGATCTGCCAGATTTACCTGACTCTGATTTTTAACTACTGTAATGATCCATGCTAGTTGCACTCATTCAGTATTCCGTAGTGACCTGTTATGAACGGATCCGCCAGAATCACCTGGCTCCAAACATTAACCACTATAATGATCCACGCTAGCTGCGCTCATTCAGTGTTCTGTAATGACATATTATGAATGAATCTGCCAGAATCACCTGGCTCCGAATATTAACTACTGTAATGATCCACGCTAGCTGCGCTCAATCAGTGTTCTGTGTTTTATCCACACAGTTCTCTTCAAACCCTTGAAGAGATGAATAGATGTCACTGTTGCAACTTTCTGGTTTTTACAGTATGTCGGTATCACCCGAATGTCATGCCCCGATCTCCCGCAGGCAATCGGTCATCCCCGCTGGGCATGAATCACCGCGCCAGCGCTCCCGCGGGACGATTGCTTGACCTATCTGAGCGTGATGCCACACAAGCATAAGCCACGTCCGTGCAAGGCCATGATTCGAACAGGCGGTAAAAGGTCTAAGCTACAGAGTCGCACAGATTATCCGAGTGCAGCAGAATAATAAATGCATAAGCGATTGGTAACAAGTTCACAGAGTCGTCTATAGCGGAAGCATTGAATAACACAAGTATGGAAGTAAAGCAAACTCTTTGTTGATATTGAACTAATGTTACAAGCGGCGCTAGTCCGAGATGATAAGTTGCTCAAGCCTCTCTCTCTGAAACAGTAAAAGCGTGCCAAGTGGCTACATTTATAAAATAATACATAGGCAATGTTCCAACATTATGTCTTGTATATGTACTTCAGTTCCGGACGTAATGCTCCAAGGCTTCAGAGTGAACTCCACGTCTTAGCACGCACGAAGAAGGTATCTACACCGAACGAGGTTCTTCCGTACTCTGCAAGCAATCTGGTGGGTTATCAGTACATAAATGCATTGGTGGGGAGGCTTCTCATCCGCTCGACAAATCCAAACATGTTATATAGGTTCTGTGCACCATCTATTAAGTTGTCTCTCTAGTCTTGCCTTAGGATCAGTTTTATGGTATTTATGAAAAACCTAACTCGTGTGGCAGTGCGTCGTACGATATAAAAGAATACGATGAGACTTACCAACTTACCATTTGTCCTTCCTTGTCCATGGCAAACCAAGTTAATTCAAGCACGAGCATATATACGATGAATCCAGGGGAAATATCTTATGCAAACACAAGTATTGTGAGAGAAATTATGTTTCGGGTGTATGAGTTACTCGAATTGTCAGGTGTGTGGCAGAAGATGTTGAAGTGTTCCATATGTACAAGTGTGTTATACTCATGATCGTTCAGATGGTTCAGATATTCTCTATGCAATGCAATAACTCGCACGCGAATTGCCGCTAAGCAAGGATGACTTATCTATATGAATAGAAGGTCACTGGCTTAGCTATAAAGGACCATATTTTATAGTCTCGTGACAGAATGGAGTGCAAAGCTTGATACAAACGAGCAGCTCACAGGCAAACAGATGATACAGAAGAGCTATTGTACGCCATCCCGCCGATACAAACGACTATCATGGATAAACGGCTAGTCCAAGGTAGTATGCTCTACCAAGGCCCGAATACCGAGTATTGCCCGGCCCAAAGATTGTGTCGTATACCATAACCGACTTTGGCACACAATACACCAAAAATTCCTCCTAGGCCGGTACGATCCCGGTGCCCAGTTGATCGTACGAGGAATTAGATACCTCGTGCATGAGTTGTCCGTGACCATGCAAGTCTTGGGTCATTCCAGATTCACAACATAAAATGTTAATTCTTGATTCTTGCTCTGAACGAGTATTACTCCACGAGCTATGTTTCTTGCTTTACTAGACTTGATTCTCGTTCAGTTATCAACTTGACTTGATGCATTCCTCTAGTGCGGGGACTGCCTTAGCGACCTAACGGTCCCGAATGCTTTCAGGTTCATACTTGCACGAAAATGACTATTAGATAGTCTTTCGGTGGATTGAATGAATGCAAGACAAGATAGTGTTTACTTGATTGTGGCATAATATAAGTGAAAAGCATTGAATTGAGGCAACGAGTACAAGTTAACATATAAGTAAGCAAGCATTGCATTCATATGAAAACATAAGTATTTACGTTTGGCACGGTTCTAGGGGTAAAGCGAGGAGTGAAACCGTAAAGGGACATACCAAGCGACATGATATAGGAACGTACAGTGTAAACAGGTAAACAGTGCACTACGAGAGTATATATTGTTCTACTCGAGGTATAGCGGGGTCTAGTTGCACAAGGGAAAGGTATCATTGCATGGGTCCATATATAAGCAAAGTTCCATTTCTATATTCTAACACAAGTAATACAAGTTGGGATTATTCCCTTATCTAGGTGCGTTGTATTATTTATTAGCATGCAGGGGGTGATTCACCTAGCGACTAGCATGTATCATCCATATTTTAAGTGTGATGGCTAACCAAAGACAAGTTCATTGTAGCCACCCACCTTAGCGATGATTCGCCTCGGTCGAGCGATACTCCGAGCGAGCCTCTGAAAGCCTAAGCCAAAACTCCTGAATAGCCAAGTCTGTAAATCTTTTGCCTCAAACGAGTATTCTTACTGAGCAAAGCGGGTTGGGTCGTTTGCACTTGCGCCGTTTGAATCGGCAGTCCGCTTGAGCAGAATGGGTCATTACACCGAATTTGTGTACTAACTAAAAAAGATCATCTAAGAGCTTCCAGAGCCATCCTGCTTAATATGTTGTAGCTGATAGTGCAAAGAACTCTGAGAGTAAAAATTGCTTCTTCGACTTCCACGATATAGCAGCACCACTCCTGGAGAACTCACATCCTCATGTGGATCTTTCACTCTTCTTTTCTGAGCACCAACTGGCATCACTGAAGCCTTCCATCATATCTGGATAACTGTTGTAGTATAGGATATACTACTGAGTCCACTTGAGAATTATGATGACTCTCTTCACAGCTTTCAGTGTTCAACAACACACATACTGCTCGTGAACTGACTCAGCATCCCTACAGCGAGAGCTATATCAGGCCTGGTGGTACTCGCAGCTTGAATCATTCACCTGATAATACTTGAGTATACCAACTGTCTGATGCTTTCCCTTGGATAAGGCTTCATATCCATGTCACACCTTAGGAGTATCGTCCCTGATACCTAAAATGTGTGATCAGCTCTTCATGTACAACGTTTGTGACTGAGCAAGTCCCCTGTCATCCGGATTATCTTATATCCTTAAGGATGATATCCGCAATCCCATGTCCTGAGTCTGGACAAAATAACATCTTTGTTCTAATGATACTTCTATATCTACAGCTGGGATTAGCTAGTCGTCCACATAGATACAAAAGATGACTCATTTCTTATCAGCGAACTTTGGGTACACATACTTGTCTGTCTCGCTGATCCTGTGATAACTTTGACTAGATGATTTATCAAACTTCTGCTGTCATATCCTGGAATCTGCTTCAGGCCATTTTTGAGATATCACTAACCCGCAGACTATCTTCAAACCTGAATAACAAATAATTCTGACTATTGTCCATGAATCTCTTATAATTGTCTTCCTCCATCTGATAAACAATCAGCTTATAAATATTAGCTACGACAATCATTGTAAACCCCCTCGATTAATTCTATAGATAGTCAGGTTTGGTTTGGAAAAATTTTGGTTTTAGCAACAGATGTTGAGGTTTAGAGTGGAGTTAAGTTTGTCTGTTATTTTTATTCATTTAATTAAAATCCATGTTGCGCCCTATCATTGCTTAATTATTCGGAGCCCAATTTCAGCCCATAAATTTTATCGAATTATTGTACTTCTAAATTGACCCTCCAAATTAGGCATTGGACTTTTCCGTCACTCAAAATCAGATTTTGTTGTGCTCTAAATTAATTGCACAATTTTCCAAAACCGTAATCCATATTTAATTCCGTGTCGGACACCTGTGTCGTTACCCTAAATTTTGAGATACCAACTTAACTCGTTGAGCCGGACCAACTAAAGGGTCCAAGACTGATTCCAAGCCCCCACCATTTTTGACCTTTGCGTCATTTCCGAATTTTGACCCCAAGTGCCCCCATTTAATTTAAAAGTGCGGGACACCTTAATTCTATTTAAATCGGGGATACCAATTTTACCTAATCCTATTTTAATCCTTAATTAATCCCGATGGTCACTAAATTAAACTCGTGCCAAACCCCCAACACCCCCTCACCATGCAAATTATCAACCGCAACTTCTTCCACAATTTTTGCGTCATTTTATGTGTTCGTACAATTTCCTAAATTTATGGGGCTAATTTGCAAATAGGGTAACATGTGTCAAAACCTCATTAATTTTAAACCGAAATGAAGAAACCCCCTCAACCCTTGACCGGTTCAACACAACACCACTCTCCCCTAGGAATGAATAAATTTTGTTCATAAGAAATCCTGGCCATTCATTCAAATAGGGAGCATCTCCACCACACACTCCACATCACAACTCCCTATAAAGTGTCTCTTCACTACACATTTCCCAACCAGCCCTAATCCCTATGTCTTGAAAACCCCCCTACTTTCTCTCTCCTTCCTCCTCACAAAATCCACAGCCAACATCCCTTTTCTCTTTCCTTTCTTCTTCTTCTTCTTCTTCTTCTTCCTCTTCTTCTTCTTCCTTTAATTTTTTTTTCTTCTTCCTTCTTCTCCCTGAAGGAGAACTTCGGCCGGCTGACTTCGACCCCGGCGGCACGGCCCACTTCCGGCGCCCTGAGCAGCTCCGGTCCAGCCCGCTCGAAGTGCAGCTCCGGTCCAGCCCGCCCGACGGTGCAGCTCCGGCCGGCTGAGCTGTGCACTCCGGTCCTGACCCCGCTGTGCACTGTACAGCTCCCCACACCACCTTCTGCCGACAGCAGCCATCGACTCCGGAGCAGCCGACTGCTGTTCTCCCTCCGGCCAGTGACCCCGAATCCACGGCTGCACTCGATCCGGCAGAGCAGTTCTTCCCATCTGACCGATCCTTGCGCAGCTTCGGTCCGCACAGCCTTCAGCTCCGGTCTGCAGCACCACCCCCCTGACTTGCTCCGGCCAGCATCACGTTGCTCCGGTCGACTTCCCCTGCCGATCCCTCCACAGCAGCTCCACCCCGATCCGGCCCAAGCTGCTCCTCCACGAGCTCCGACGGTCGAGTCTTCTCCACCACAAGGCTGCGCCACTACTCCAGTGGACCACTGAACACTCCGACCGATCCCCCATCAACGCCACCACTGCTACCATCGGCTGCCACAACTCCGGCCAGCGGCCGGGCAGCTCCGGCCGCACTCGCCATTTCCATCCAGTTTCAATGCCACCACCACCACCGGTTCAATGTTACCACATCGTCTTCATCTTCTCCGGCGGGCTTCACTGTGAACATCTGTGAACATCGTCTTCAACTTAATTGAATAGTAGTTATTGTGGAATGGTAAAGGTTGTATATAAATGAGGGTTTAATAAATAATTATTTATTTATTTCGAGGATGATAGACACAGTGCATGGTAACATCTGTGAACATCGAGGAGCACGGGATTGATGAAGGATTTATGTGTAGTATAAAATCCCTACTCGGTATTTGGGGACTGGAAACTAAAGGTGATCAATTTAGGGAAGTACATGTTGATTGGTAACCACGATATTAAACGAAGGAATTAATAATCATAAACTGTGTTTTGAGGATGGTTTGATGATGTGGTACTGATGACTAGATGTTTTGACTATCGTACCGATAGTAAACTGTGGTCAACCCCCCTAGTGTCTTGTCCCTGTGAGTCGTAGCTGAGACTGAGTTTAGGAGTAGATGCGTGTCGCATCCCTGTCTATCGTGGAATAGGTTATTGATTATTGGTTTGTATCTCATCTCTAGGTACTGCGGGACCTGAGGACCTGGACGTGGTGTTGGGACCCCGTCATCAGCAGCCGCACGCAGGCAAGTGTACCTTGCCACCCTGTATTTCAGTTTACAGATATTTATTGTTTCGTTATGTATATTGTGCACGTATTTATGCTGACATTCGGTACTTCGCGTCCGGTTCACAACCGGGTGAAGACGTACGTCGTAACATCTTAGGAAGATTGTTGGATGTTTCGTAGCATCTCGATATGCGTACCTGAGTTTTTCGACACCCCAGGACACACTCATATACTGTGATCGTGCCAGATTCCTGTATCCTGATACTGACATCATGACCAGAGACTGGGACGGCCTTAGGGTCGCGTCTATTGAGTTATTTCCGTGTGTCAAGACTGTTAGATAGAGGTTCAGGTTCAGCGCACCATCGTTGACCGCTTGGGAAGGGGAAGACAGTTACTAGACGCTTGGGCTCCTCTGCACGCGCTTATATATGTATATGTAGTGATCCTATATTCTAGAGTAGTGTATCACCCGTGTGTCTCTGTGCTCGGATCTATGGTACGCCCCGTGTGTCTCTGTGTTCGGAGCTACGGTTTTATTTTGGACAGCCTACGCGTCGAACATTGTCTTTAAACTGTGTCACACTTATTTGGTTATGATAGAGTACCCTGTCGTGCACTTATACTTTCTGTTTACTTGGCATTGCTGTATTTTTGTACCTTGTTACGTCCCTCTGAGGACCTGGTTCCCTGCCAATTTTGCAGCATAGATGATTACGGATTACTTGGAGCTACTGTTGGAGTTGCATGTCTTGCGAGCATGGTACCAGGTACTCATATCTTATCTACCGGAATTATGGTTATGTTACATTGATTATTCATCTGCTGTTGTAGCCTAGTTTTTATATAGACTCATACTTCTTCTCGAGTCTATTCAAGTTAGTGTGTTATTGGGCGGCCGACTCTAGCACATATAGCTCTTTCTTGTATACTGCTGTACATTATGGATTGAGATATAGAGATTTACATTTATGGGATATCTCGATAGTGCCTTTTATATTTACAGCTTATACGTATTCGAGTCAGACCAGAGTCTGGTCGAATGCGTAGTTGGCGTGTCACGTATTCCTGGTCCTACTTATTTTGGGACTAGGGCGTGACATATTTTTATGGTGGCCCATGCAGGTCCGATTTAAATCGTCTTGGTCACCTGACTGTGCCAAGCGAGCCTGCAAATTAGAAAAAGATATTATGATTATTGAATAGGATCTTAATCCATAATCAATTTTAAAATCTCTTTGTATGTGATTATCGCCCTTGGACTTCCAATTTGCATTCGTTCAATCTTCGTCAATATCACTATCCTTGTTTCTCGTCCCCTATTGTTCGGGAAGACGAATGCTTGTGACTGATAATTTCCCTCCAGAAGAAGATCGAAGACCAGACGGCAGAAGACAGAATTTGTATACCTTTCTCTAAGAATATTTTTACCTTATCAGGATAGATTGATGGGTCTTTGGATTCTAGAACTAGTGTGGAAGGTTGGCAAGAGAGTTGGACCCAGTAGTACCCTACCCGTGCTTGAGGTAGCAGTGATCTTGGAAGTACTAAGAGCTGAAAGGATTGTTGATCATGACCTAGAATAATTTAGGGAAATGCATAGCCTGATGATGGAAACTAGTGGTTGCATATGATAGCAATGCTAGGAACGATGATTATGAGCTAGAAGAGATGAAATATTAGGGTCTCACTTGGAAGATAATGATCGGATTCTAGGAATTCTAGTATGTGCTTGAGTGATACCATCATTGTACTTGTGACTCGGAGAGATGAATAACGAAAAGAAGAAATTCGAGGAATAAAATTGTAGGGAAAACCTTGAGGAGAAAAAAAATTATACATTAGATAAGGAAACATTTTCTTTTGAGGATTGATGTTGAAAATAGAACAGGAGAGTTTATCTTAAGGTTAAAGTCTAGACTATGACATTATCCTAGACAAGGATTGGTTGAGCCAATACCACGCAATGCTTGATTGCCGTCGTGGTTGTGTCATCCTTAGTCCACTGGATTACCCTGAGTTTGAGTTTCTTCAGAGAGCCTGGGAGCATGGTGCCCATCTACCTTAGGGGTATACAACGCAGGAGGTGAACCAGTGTACCACCATATTATATCGGGGTTTTTGATGATGTGTTTCTAGAGAATCTTTTAGGCCTGCCACCCGACAGAAAGAGTTTGTTACAGAATTGACTCCAAGAGCCGAGCCAGTTATTTTCCCGTCTTCAGACTAGCGACCGATAGAGTTGGCTGAGTTGAAGGTCCGTAGTAGAGGATCTCTTAGAAAAGAATTTCAGTCGGGCAAGTGTTTCTCCATGGGAAGCAACCATCTAAATAGTGCCAAAGAAGGATGAGACAGTATATTTGTGTATTGATTACAGGGCATTAAATGCCGTAGCGATAAAGAACAAGTACCCTATGCTGCACAGCGACAATTTATTTGATCAGCTTACCAGCATATTTTGTATTGACGAAGATCGATCTCAGATCAGGCTAACATCAGATCAAGGTACGGAGATAAGACAATCCAAAAACGGCTTTACGGACGAAGTATGGATGCTATGAGTTCCTAGTCATGCTGTTGGGTTTAACCAACGTGCCGGCAGTGTTTATGAGCTAGAGGAACAATGTTTTCCACCAGTACTTGGATAAGTTCATGGTGGTGTTCATCGACGTCTTGGTATATTCTGAGAACCAGGAGAAACATGAGAGACACCTCAAGATTGTGTTGGAGATGCTGAGAAATGAGAAGCTGTAAGCCAAGCTCAGCAAATATGAGTTATGTTTAGATAGAATAGATAGTCTACGTATCAGGACAACTAAGGGTTCATGAGGACTATCAGACGCACAATCTAGAGCTAGCTGCAGTGATAATTGTACTAAAGCTATAGCGACACTACCTTTATGGAGAGCGTGTTAAGATTTATACAGATCACAAAAGTCTGAAGTATGCCTACACGAAGAAGGAGCTCAACATGAGACAGAGGCGCTGGCTAGAATTTATGACAGATTATAATATCGAGTTGCAGAACCACCCTGGTGAGGCGAATGTAGTAGCAGATGCCTTAAGCTAAGCCCATGGCATATTTTTACGACTCATCGCCAGTGGTTAGAGGATTTTTTAGGAACTCGGGATTGAGATTGTATTGCCATGCATGGATGGACAGATGGCCAGTCTCGAGGATTCAGTCCATATTTATTGAGAGGATCAAGGCAGCCTTGCCTACAGATACGGGATTTAGACGACTGCGAGACAGGACAGAGGCCGACATGCAGACGGGACTCAGGATTCATGAAGACGGAATATTAAGGTATGGAGATTGCCTATATGTTTCGAGTGGCGAGCTACGCCAAGAGTTGATGACCGAGGCACATAGCTCGATTTATTCCATTCATCCCGGGGGTACGAAGATGTACCGAGACTGGAGGCAGCATTTCTGGTGGCATGGGATAAAGAGAGAAATTGTAAGATTCGTGGCGAAGTGTTTAGTTTGTCAGCAAGTCAAGGCTGAACATCAGAGGACTGTAGGATTATTGCAGCCACTTCCCATTCCCGAGTGGAAGTGGGAACACATTACCATGGACTTTGTCACAGGATCCCCGCGGAGCCCTAGCGGGAAGGATGCTGTCACGCCCCAGTCCCAAAATACGTAGGACTAGGTCACGTAACCATGCCAGCTGGCCCGTATATATGGCAACTCCAATATATGGAAACCATATATACGTGCGTACGCTGTATAATGAACAATAATTCATAAGTGGTAAAACTAATTACAAGTCACAGGATAATATCTAAATCTCATCCACAGAGTCAAATATACATGAATAACTAATAACCAAGTAACTAGATCTCAATAACAAATATCTAAAGAATGACAGCCGGATGGAAACAAAACTACTGCCAAAAATAGAATATAAAAGGAACCAGATACACACCATATAAGAACAACATCTGACAATCACGAGGCTCGAATAGAAGACCTCCTCGGGATATACGTAACATGTCCGGCTCTGTGCTTCTGCGAATACTCAAGAACATATACACCTGGCAGGGGACCAGGTCCTCAGAGGGACATAGCAAGATACATAAAAATAACATGCCATAATGTAAATACTGAATAAATAAATGGGGTGTGCAAACCATCTAAGTGAATGTAATTTGAAGACCTGGTAGTACGCATGGGAATGTATAGGCTTGACATATGCTGACGTAATTCACCAATCGTCATGACCGGCTAGTATATGTGTCATATGCCCCCGGACACACGGGTAGCTCTGCAATCGACCATGAGGAGCATGGTACGAAGGATAAAGACTCAAGGAGGGGGTGTCCCATACGCCTACTAGATATCTTCCCCGCCCAATGGATATACAAGTCGTGAAAATGACGTGGACATCTCGTATGATGATGCAAGTCTCCATAGAATAAACAACTAAGCTAAATGCCGTTACACGTGTTGCTCACACCGATGGCCAGTCGAATATGAGTCACGCGTCCCTACATGAACTCACTCTGTGACGTGTACTGATACGTGTCAAGGCCTGGGAAGTCATACCAATAACTCCACAACTTTAGGTAGGTCTACTAGACACTAGGTCAGACACAAGTCCTAACGTCAACGCCATCGTTGACTGCACCCGAGTTTTCTCGGACGTGCACATTTATATAATAAATAAACATATAACTATCAATAACTGAAAGTAATCAGTACAACAAGACAAGGTATACTTGCCTGGCGGGAGAGCTGCAAATATAATGTCCAGATGTCAAATACCAAGTGTCAGAAACTATGGCCTCAGGATAAATATCTCCGGATACTGAAATAAACATCACTAACAGTCTTAGAAAATATCAAATAGCTAAAAATGCTGTCCTTAAGTCCAATTTGGACACAGGGGCGAGAATAACAGTTTCTGGTCAAAGCCGGGTCCACATGTGGGCCGCTTTGCACCGAAAAATGTGTCAGGGTCAAAGGTCTCCAAATTCTCCAAACTTAGTGTCAACAAGTCAGGAACGATGATACGAACCCAACGGAACTTCCAGAATTGGATTCCGATGAGCCGGTCACAAAATCGCCCGTCAAGTGGAGCCTATGGGGCCCACGATACGGGATTTTGCCAACGTTCTCAAAATCGAACCAAACTTGGATCACAGGACCAGCGTATTGCTATGAGTCCGATGGCGCAAGTTTCGTCTCGATCCGACGTGTGTACACAAAGTTGCAGCGTGTTCCAGAACAGGCGGATACGGGTCGTTGTCGGCGGATACGCGTTAATTTCGGTGTGCACGCACATCCAAATCAACTTCTGCGAAATCCCGCACGTCCGTATCAATGACGCGCACGTTTTGGTAAAGATCGCGTGCGACCAAGTCGTCCCGTTTGGCGGGGCTTACTCAGTTCCGGGGTGAATCGGGTCGTTATTTTTCCTATTTTTGGATCGCGTGCCGCGATCGCCACAGGGCGCAATGCACCGAGCGGGTTACACGGGCACCGAGAGGGTCACATAGCCTACATGTCACAACTGACGGAATTAAAAATGGAACAACGAGGAGATAGAACGGGTTACCTGAACAGGGCTCAGTGGATTAAATTTCTCGTGTCCGGGAAGAGATGCGACACGACACTGGTCGTGTCCGGGCTGTGTCCGGGCTCTGAAATACTGTTGTGTCCAGTCTGAGTCTAGGGGAGACTTGTCGGGCTTCGCCGGAGGCGCTCAGGCGGAGCTCGTCGGTCAACGGGACGACCGGGCAGGGCACGACGAGGCGGCTGGGAGAGAGATCCGATCTCTGGCCACGGGGGGGGGTGGTTCACGGTGAGAAGGAGGAGAAGCTGTGGTCTCGGCCATGGGGCTTGGTTCACGGTGAGGAGCTGGGAGGAGAGGGTGGTGGAGAACAGGGAAGGGGAAGTCGAGGTGGAGGAGTTGGCCGCTGGAGATGGTGGTGATGACGATGATGGTGGTGGTGGCGGTCGTTTGGAAGGGCTGGGAGGGGAGAGGGGGCTACTGTCGAGGCCGGCGGTCGGGGCTGGATCCGGTGGGGGATGGAGGAGAAAGGGGAGGGGCTCAGTCGAGAGGGGAAGAGAGTGGAGGAGGTGGAGGTCGAGGGGTCAGGGTCGGCTCGCCGGCCGGGGAGGATGGAGAAGCTGGGGAGGAGGAGATGGGGCTGTCGAGGCCGTCGACTGGGAGGGGTCGGGTCGCCGCGGGGTCGGGTCGGAGCGGGGTCGACGAGGTGGCAGAGCCGCTCCGGCGGAGGCTCACCGCGGGGGGGGGGGCGGAGCTGCTCCGGCGGGGCCGCGTGGACGCACAGGCGGTCGAGGGAGGGGGCTCGGGGAGAGGAGAAGAGGAGGCTGAGGAGAGAGGGAGAGGGGAGGCCGAGGGTGGCCGGGGGAGACGGCGCCGCGGGGTGGGGGTCGTCTCCGGCGAGGGCTCGCCGCCGGCGGGGGTCTGCGGCTGTGGGGGGGGTAGAGTCGGCTGAGTTAGGGTTAGGGTTTGGTTTTATTTTCTTTTTCTTTTTGTTTTCTTATATAGAAAATTATATTAATTTAATATGTAAAAATATCTAAAGATATTTACGGGATATTTGTAGGATATTTTCAGGATTTTTTCGGGGTATTTCCGGAATCTTTTCGGGTGGGTCCCGTCTCCAAATGGACGGTGCAGGTTCACCGGCCAGTGAGGGGGTGACACCTCGCACTGCGATTTATAGGAAAGTCCCTATAATTTTATAAATTGCGTAAAGTCCTAGTTTTGGGAAATTGAGCAATTACGAAATTGTCTGGGAAACACCCGATTCCTGAAAATACTAAAATTCACAGAATTGAAGGAAAAAGCTGAGTGAAGGTCCTGAGAGGGTGGGGGTGAGTCTAGGCAGGGACTGGGCCTGGTTTTGGGGTGATACGGGCCATCGTATGTAATTAGCTAATAAATACTGCGCACGGTGTTCTCTAATTATTTAGAGGCAGTTAGGGCCCTAATTTTCTTGCGGTGTCAATACACTAAATATAGTATACTCAGTGTAGAAAAATAACGTATTTTTGTCTGGGCAAAACAGGTGCATGTTGGGCCTCAAATCCCTAGGGGTACAGAGATGGGTATAGAGCAGGAAATTAAATAGGGAATAAATACGGACGATTGTAACGATATTTGTGCGTCTCATACGAGGCTCAAAACTGAGTATCTGGGAGTTGCACAAAGTGCAGGATAGTAGAATGGCAAGTCTAGGAGAGGTATGTGAACTTCGTTCGGGGATAACAGTCAAGGTAAAGCTCCAAATAATTAGGTGATGGACAGGTGCACAAGTCAATAGGATATATAAGCAAAATAAATTAAAATATTGCAACAAATCCTAAATTGTGAAAATATTCCTAAAATACTGGAATCTGGTCGAGGGGGTTTACAGATGCAGTTTGGGTTGTCATAGACAGACTCACCAAGTCTGCACATTTCTTGCCCTTCAGAGTCGGGCAGTCTATAGGGATATTAGCTGACATGTATATGAGGCAGATAGTACGACTACATGGAGTGCCTGTCAGCATCGTAACGGATCGTAATTACAGATTCACGTCACATTTTTGGCGGAGTATGCAGGAGAGCCTAGGAACTTGTCTCAAGTTCAGCACTGCATATCGTCCACAGACTGATGGTCAGTCAGAACGCACGATACAGATATTAGAGTATATGTTGAGAGCGTGCATGATTGATTTTGGAGGATCTTGGGAGGACCACCTACACTTGGTGGAATTCTCCTACAATAACAGTTACCAAGCTAGCATACAGATGGCACCTTATGAGGCACTGTACGACATAAAATGTAGGTCGCCAGTTTGTTGGAGTGACGTGAGAGAGCGTCAGATACTTGGTCCAGAGTTGGTGACACAGACAGTGGAGAAGGTCAAGCAGATTCAGAGCCACCTGCGTGCAGCACAGGACAGACAAAAATACTGGGCAGATGCGCACTGCAGACCATTGGAGTTCAAGGAGGGTGACCATGTATTTTTGACACTACCAAAAAAAGTCAAATTAGCGACGCCCAAAAACGTCGCCAAATGACAAAAAAACGTCGCTAAACACGTTTAGCGACGTAATTAGCGACGTTTTAACGCAGTCGGAAGAAACCAAGTCGCTGAACGAAAAAACGTCGCTAAACGTCGCTATGCCGACGTTTTTTAGCGACTTTATTGAGTCGCTAAATGTAGCGACGTTTAGCGACGCGGCGTCATGAAATAGCGACGTTTATTAAAGTCGCTAAACGTCGCTCATTAGCGACTTATATAGCGACGTAACAGCGACGTCTTTAATGACCTGGCAGTACTGCCATGTCAGCAATTTGCAACGTACAGCGACATATTTAGCGACGTTTAGCGACATCGTTAGCGACGGCTACTGACATGTCGCTAATTAGCTACTTGTTTAGCGACTTATAAAAATGTCGCTAGACGTTGCTAAACGTCGCTAAATACGTCGCTAAATTTACAACAACAAAAAATTGTTCCAAACTATTATTCCTGCAATTTATAAATTTCTAATTAAAAATAGACCCGGAGCAACCCTCCGTTGAATTCTATGGGTTCGCCGACCCCTTCGGTGGAACACTCAACACCGGATTAACAATATTTAATATGAATAAAAGTATCACAGTCATACAATTAATACACACAAATATTATAGACAGACAATAAAAGTATCACAGTCATAAAAGTATCACAGTATCACAGTCACACAAAATGGGCATAAACAGCATCACAAAATACATAATATATAAGTATCAGAGTATCACAGTAACACAAAATGCATAATATATAAGTATATGAAACATTATAGTATCAATCTCGAGGATTTTTAAAACGGGGCAGATACCAGTCCCTTAAATACTGCGCATAAACAGCGTTTATGTTATCAAGCTCCGCTATGGGTGCTGGGTGACTGGAACTCCCCGTCTAAGATACAGCCGCGATAGGTGCTGGGTGACTGGAACTCCCCGCAGGTGGTATCTCTTCCTCCTTAACAGTAGGAGGCATCACTTCCTCCTTAACAGTAGGAGGCATCACTTCCTCCTTAACAGTAGGAGGTGTCGCTCTCTTGGGTGCCATCTGGTAAGATAGATGAAAACAAAGAATTAGCAAAAAATTAGCTATTGGACCGGAATGGAAGAATTAGATGACTCACAAAGAATTAGCTGTTTGTTGCAGTATAATAATGATACCATAATATCTTATTTATATCCTACGTGTCACAAAATAAAATGACCGATTTATTGAACTAGTTTGAAAATATGATCCAATATTAAATTATATGATTGTAATTGAAATTGAAATTGAATTATGAGATTTGGATGATAAAGATTAAAGTAAATAGTAGTATAGACTGCACAGTTCATGTTATTGAAATAAAAATCTTGAAACAGGAAGGCACAGTTCATGACTATAGACTGCAATTTCAGAAGTTGTCTAAGAGGTTGACTGGGTTTCTTGAGAGATGTCTCGTGAGTCGGTACATTGGGGGTCTTATGGAGGAGGTGAGATATGAGGTCCAGGTTTTGCCAGCAGCTATGCAAGTGGCTAGGCTTCTGGAAGCAAAGATATCAGTAGTTAGGAGGATTCAATGGGCTACTTCTTATCCTAAAGAAAATTTGGTGACCACTAACAGCTAAAGCACTATCAGACAGCATGCATCATTCCAACAAGTAAGGGCTTATGTAGTGATGTCACAATAGAGTGCCGGGGGACTAAGATTGTTGCAAATACCCAAACTCACACCACAACTAACAATTGATGCCTAGGTCTTATACACCTACACACACCAAGGTCCCATGTGTGTTGTGTCAGTGAGCTAGGAGACTAGAATCAGAGGAAATCCTATTAATAATGTCATTGAAAACTTTAATGTGACACCCTAAACCTAACCCCTGCTCAAAAACCCTAAACCTAACCCTAACCCTAACCCTAAACCTAACCCTAACCCTAATCTGCGTCTGTGTGTGTGTGTCTGCGTCTGTGTGTGTGTGTCGTGTGTGTGTGTCGTGTGTGTGTCTGCGTCTGTGTGTGTGTCGTGTGTGTGTGTGTCTGCGTCTGTGTGTGTGTCGTGTGTGTCATGTGTGTCTGTGTGCGTGTGTCGTGTCTGTGTGCGTCTGTCGTGTCTGTCAAGTGTGTCTTGTGTCAGTGTCACATGAGAGAGAGAGAGAGAGAGAGAACCTAGAGCTCGAGGAGGAGGAGGGGGATGCCGGAGTAGGCGCAGCCGTGGAGACCCGGTCGCCGGAGGGGGGGCGGGGGAAATCGAAACGTTTTCAAAATTTTTGACAGATGGAGAAAAGAAAACTGAGCCCTAATTAACCAAAATTTAGCGACATTTAGCGACGTCAAATAAAAACGTCGCTAAAATAAATATTAGCGACGCCAAAGACGTCGCTAAATACGTTGCTAAATATTTTTGATAGATACGTCGCTAATTACGACGCTAAACGTCGCTAAATCAGACATATTAGCGACGTTTAGCGACCTTAATTGAACTTATAGCGACTATTCTTTTAAAATCTTAATAAAAGTCGCTAAACGTCGCTAAATGTCGCCATTTAGCGACGCCTAGCGACGATTTTTACCGAGTCGCTATTTTAGCGACGTATTTACTAGGAGTCGCTAAAATACGTCGCTAATCCCGCTTATTCTAGTAGTGTGAGGATATCGCCCACTCGTGGTACCATCAGATTCGGAGGCAGAGGCAAGCTGAGTCTGAGGTACATCGAACCTTTTGACATCTTGGAACGAGTTGGCGAAGTGGCTTACCGTCTTGCATTACCTCCATCATTAGAGTGAGTACATGACGTATTTCATGTATCGCAGCTGAGAAGATATGTCGCAGACCCTAGCCACGTGCTTGATCATTCGGAGATTACAGTCGGGCCCAGTCTGTCTTACGTAGAGCAGTCAGTTGAGATTCTCGATCACAGCGAGAAGACTTTGAGAGGGCAGACTATTCGACTGGTCAGAGCGGCATGGAAACACCATTCACCAGGCGAGTCTACTTGGGAGCGCGAGGATTCTATTCGGCAGCGGTTACCGTACTTATTTGAGAAGCAAGGTACGATTTTACGTACGGCATTTGATTACTAGTTGTGTTAAAATTCTTTTAGCTATTATCGTGCTTTACTTTTAATTTCGGGGACAAAATTTTTCTAAGTTGAGAAGAATGTAAACCCCCTCGATTAATTCTATAGATAGTCAGATTTGGTTTGGAAAAATTTTGGTTTTAGCAACAGATGTTGAGGTTTAGAGTGGAGTTAAGTTTGTCTGTTATTTTTATTCATTTAATTAAAACCCATGTTGCACCATATCATTGCTTAATTATTCGGAGCCCAATTTCAGCCCATAAATTCCATCGAATTATTGTACTTCTGAATTGATCCGCCAAATTAGGTACTGGACTTTTCCGTCACTCAAAATCAGATTTCGTTGTGCTCTAAATTAATTGCACAATTTTTCGAAACCGTAATCCATATTTAATTTTGTGTCGGACACCTGTGTCGTTACCCTAAATTTTGAGATACCAACTTAACCCGTTGAGCCGGATCAACTAAAGGGTCCAAGACTGACTCCAAGCCTCCACCATTTTTGACCTTTGCGTCATTTCCGGATTTTGACCCCAAGTGCCCCCATTTTATTTTAAAGCGCGGGACACCTTAATTCTATTTAAATCGGGGATACCAATTTTGCCTAATCCTATTTTAATCCTTAATTAATCCCGATGGCCACTAAATTAAACCCGTGCCAAACCCCCAACACCCCCTCGCCATGCAAATCATCAACCGCAACTTTTTCCACAATTTTTGCGTCATTTTATGTGTTCGTGCAATTTTTCGAATTTATGAGGCTAATTTGCAAATAGGGTAACATGTGTCAAAACCTCATTGATTTTAAACCGAAATGAAGAAACCCCCTCAACCCTTGACCGGTTCAACACAACACCACTCTTCCCTTGGAATGAATAAATTTTGTTCATAAGAAATCCTGGCCATTCATTCAAATAGGGGGCATCTCCACCACACACTCCACATCACAACTCCCTATAAAGTGTCTCTTCACTACACATTTCCCAACCAGCCCTAATCCCCATATCTTGAAAAACCCCCCTACTTTCTCTCTCCTCCCTCCTCACAAAATCCACAGCCAACATCCCTTTTCTCTTTCCTTTCTTCTTCTTCTTCTTCTTCCTCTTCTTCTTCTTCCTTTAATTTTTTTTTCTTCTTCTTCCTTCTTCTCCCTGAAGGAGAACTCCGGCCGGCTGACTTCGACCCCGGCGGCCCGGCCCACTTCCGGCGCCCTGAGCAGCTCCGGTCCAGCCCGCCCGACGGTGCAGCTCCGGCCGGCTGACCTGTGCACTCCGGTCCCGACCTCGCTGTGCACTGTACAGCTCCCCGCACCGCCTTCTGCCGACAGCAGACTTCGACTCCGCAGCAGCCGACTGCTGTTCTCCCTCCGGCCAGTGACCCCGACTCCGCGGCTGCACTCGATTCTGCGGAGCAGTTCTTCCCATCCGACTGATCCCCGCAGCTCCGGTCCGCACAGCCTTCGGCTCCGGTCTGTAGCACCACCCCCCTGACCCGCTCCGGCCAGCATCACGTTGCTCCGGTCGACTTCCCCTGTCGATCCCTCCACAGCAGCTCCACCCCGATCTGGCCCAAGCTGCTCCTCCACGAGCTCCGGCGGTCGAGTCTTCTCCACCACAAGGCTGCGCCACTACTCCAGCGGACCACTGAACACTCAAACCGATCCCCCATCAATGCCACCACTGCTGCCATCGGCTGCCACAACTCCGGCCAGCGGCCCGGCAGCTCCGACCGCACTCACCATTTCCATCCAGTTTCAATGCCACCACCACCTCCGGTTCAATGCCACCACATCGTCTTCATCTTCTCTGGCGGGCTTCACTACTTGCACTCCGGAACCGCCACGGGCATCATCCACCGCGACGTCAGCTCGACGAGAATTTCCACGCAAAGGTGATCCCTTCCCCAGCTTTGTGTATAGCCTATTTTTTTTTGTACATTGCTTTTGGTTCGCGTGTAACCTAGTTAGGGTTAAGGTTTAAGAGGCTTAAATGATAGATGGGAAATTCCGGGTTTATTACATGGTTTAAGATGCAGATCATTAGTCATATGGACTTTAGGGTTTGTGTAAGATGCTAATGAGTTAGGGTGGAAAATGCTATAATGTATTTGGAGTCTGTTAAATGCTAAGTAAGAGGTCTTAGGGTGTAGTTCATTTTATGCATATTGTACATTGATGAGAAGTAGTTTAATTGTTGTGTAGGGGTATAAGGATAATGAAACATTGGTGGATATTGAGGAGCAGGTATTGATGGTGAACTAGTGTGTAACATCAAACCCATAGGCATTCTTTGAGAATTGATAAATAATGTCAAACTTAATTGAATAGTAGTTATTGTGGAATGGTAAAGGTTGTATATAAATGAGGGTTTAATAAATAATTATTTATTTATTTCGAGGATGATAGAAACAGTACATGTTAACATCTGTGAACATCGAGGAGCACGGGATTGATGAAGGATTTATGTGTAGTGTAAAACCCCTACTCGGTATTTGGGGACTGAAAACCAAAGGTGATCAATTTAGGGAAGTATATGTTGATTGGTAACCACGATATTAAACGAAAGAATTAATAATCATAAACTGTGTTTTGAGGATGGTTTGAAGATGTGGTACTGATGACTAGATGTTTTGACTATCGTACCGATAGTAAACTGTGGTCAACCCCCCTAGTGTCTTGTCCCTGTGAGTCGTAGCTGAGACTGAGTTTAGGAGTAGATGCGTGTCGCATCCCTGTCTGTCATGGAATAGGTTATTAATTATTGGTTTGTATCTCATCTCTAGGTACTGCGGGACCTGAGGACCTGGATGTGGTGTTGGGACCCCGTCATCAGCAGCCGCACGCAGGCAAGTGTACCTTGCCACCTTGTATTTCAGTTTATAGATATTTATTGTTTCGTTATGTACATTGTGTACGTATTTATGCTGACGTTCGGTACTTCGCGTCCGGTTCACAACCGGGTGAAGACGTACGTCGTAACGTCTTAGGAAGATTGTTGGATGTTTCGTAGCATCTCGATATGCGTACCTGAGTTTATCGACACCCCAGGACACACTCATACACTGTGATCGTGCCAGATTCCTGTATCCTGATACTGACATCATGACCAGAGACTGGGACGGCCTTAGGGTCGCGTCTATTGAGTTATTTCCGTGTGTCGAGACTGTTAGATAGAGGTTCAGGTTCAGCGCACCATCGTTGACCGCTTGGGAAGGGGAAGACAGTTACTAGACGCTTGGGCTCCTCTGCACGCGCTTATATATGTATATGTAGTGATCCTGTATTCTAGAGTAGTGTATCACCCGTGTGTCTCTGTGCTCGGAGCTACGATTTTATTTTGGACAGCCAACGCGTCGAACATTGTCTTTAAACTGTGTCACACTTGTTTGGTTATGATAGAGTACCCTGTCGTGCACTTGTACTTTCTGTTTACTTGGCATTGCTGTATTTTTGTACCTTGTTACGTCCCTCTGAGGACCTGGTTCCCTGCCAGTTTTGCAGCATAGATGATTACGGAGCACTTGGAGCTACTGTTGGAGTTGCATGTCTTGCGAGCATGGTACCAGGTACTCACATCTTATCTACCGACATTATGGTTATGTTACATTGATTATTCATCTGCTGTTGTAGCCTAGTTTTTTTATAGACTCATACTTCTTCTCGAGTCTATTAGAGTTAGTGTGTTATTGGACGGCCGACTCTAACACATATAGCTCTTTCTTGTATACTGATGTACATTGTGGATTGAGACATAGAGGTTTACATTTATGGGAAATCTAGATAGTGCCTTTTATATTTACAGCTTATACGTATTCGAGTCAGACCAGAGTCTGGTCGAATGCGTAGCTGGCATGTCACGTATTCCTGGTCCTACGTATTTTGGGACTGGGGCGTGACAATCATCATCCTGATATATGACACCCTCAACGAGGTGCCTAAGAACTCAATTCCCTGTTATCTAAGAAAACTCTTAGGCTACAAGCCTATTCTTGAATCAACTGCTTTGTCTGCTTCCATTTTCTTATACTGAAGATATATAAGCATCTGATAGGTTTAGCTCCTTCAGGTAGATTGATCAACATTCAGGTGTTGTTATGGGGTCAATCTCTTCATGGACTTCATCTTCCCTGCAGACCGAGTCCCTGGTCTTCATCGCCTCATCATTAGTAAGTGGTATGACCTCTATATGATAGGTGATAAGATCATCTTTGATCCTTCGATCTCCTAACTCTTTGAGTTTTGGTTCAAATGTTGTTTCTTAAAAGACAACTCCTTCCTGGACTACGTCTTCTTCTTTAGAAGTGCCAACAACTCTGGCTGATATGGTCCTCCGAAAAATCCCCATAATCGAACGATATTCATGTGGATCTGACATTGAACCAGAGTTACATCAAAAGTGGAGAACGGTACTAGGGACATGACCATAAGTGCAACCTTCTCCCACAGACAATCTGGAAGGCCCTTTGAACAACAATATAGAAGTCATCATTACTGTTAACTGTTTGTCCTTCCTATATGCACCTTTAATGGACTGGGAGAGTACGAAGATATCGTTTCATAGTCAATTCTATGTTCTAAGCTGAACGATACGAATCCAAAGAACGATGCATGTTCCATAGTCAATTCCATGTTCCAAGCTGAACGATGCGAACCCAAAGAACAATGCATGTTCCATAGTCAATTCCATATTCTAAGCTGAACGATGTGAATCGAAAGAATAATGCTCTTCGTATAAAAAAATTCTGCATCTATTGAGTTGTGGACTCAGCTCCAAACTTGAAGTCCCTGAGGTTCTCGAACGCTTCATCCTTCGATTATGAGAAGATACGCGAACGCGTTTCCTGCGAAATCGTCAAAGAAAGAAGTGATAAACTTTATCCTGTCCCTTTGTGGAGAATAGAAGTCATAGTTATCTGAGCGCACCACCTCCAAAGGATCTGTACTTGTAGTCATCCGTCTAAACGGCTTCCTGACTACCTATGTTTGGACATAGTCATTACGTCTCTCCACCTCCTTACCCCCACATGTTGGAGATATCCTGAAGTTAGACATCTTTGTTGAAAAAGATATGTCTTAGTCAGATGCGTCACAACTCCATAAGAGCAATCTCCTCCTCAAGCTAGAAGTCCAGAATCATTATCCTGATCCCTAGATCTTCTGCTTGACACTAGTTCGCCATAGAGACCTCCTTCTTAGATATTTTTCTTCCTTGGTGAACAACTCTTTCACAGAGCATGCATGGCCGAATGCACTAGTGTCTACCCACCAGTCAGTAACCACGCTTGATAACTCAACCTGCTCAATCATAGCAACCAAGTTAAGTAATCAAAGGAACCAAGTTTTAGCTATACCTTGCTATATTGGTTCGAATTGATTCTGCTTTCAAGCTCCAATTTCAGCCATGTGTCAAGTTATGCCATGCGAATAAGCCTCCATGCGTCATGTATGTGCATAAGCCTCTATGTGTCCTATATGCGCATAAGCCTCCATGCACCATGCATGCGCAAAAGCCACTAGGCGGCCAGCTCTTCCATGCGCAGAGACGTTCAATGTGGTTCCATGTGGCAAGAGTCTTCTATGCGGCAAGAGACTGCTTATGCGGCCAAGTCTTGCCAACCGCCAAGAACTGTCATGCACCAAGTCTCGTTATGCGCATACTCTGCAATCCTTGGTCAACTTGTAATCTTTCTTCCAACTGGAATGTGCGTCATTCAAACGCTAACTCCTTCATCCTGAGAAATGGTAGGTTCTGACAACTCACGTTCAACATTTGACAAATGACTCATTCCTTCATCCAAATGTTCGAAGTGCATCACGTCAATCTTCTCAAGTTTGTAAAAACTTATTGCCGAGAAGATTTGATTAGATGTTCAACATCTTTCTTCGGATCTTGCTTTGAGATTGTTAGTCCCGAGACGGAATAAAGATGGTAGAACGCGGGCCGTAGCAGAGATGCTAGCGAGACCCGAAGGTCCGCTCTCTATTGGAACCCAAATTATCGTCGAGAAAAGAGATTCGCGCAAGAGTTTCTCATCTGATACTTCTTGATTCCAATAAAGCACGAACCAAGAACAGGTTACAAACTGGCTTTGAAGAAAATAAAGATTTCAACAAGCAACAAGTAAAACGTTCTTCTTTTTACGTTCGCAGACGCTACAATAAGAAAGAACGAAGCAAAGAAACGACTGAAGAAGAGGTCATTGCTGGGGTGGTCAAAACCGTCGTTGCTCAAAGTAAGATTCACAGTACAGACGATCTGTCCCAGAAACCAGCAAGTTCACAAATGAACTTCTGGAACGATCAATGTCACCATCGAAAACACACGAAAAGCACCATGTGAGAGGGGGACACTCTGGGCCGCATATGATCTGGTGTTCTCGATTTTTTTATTTGTTTTCTCTCCTAAATGAAAGAGGGGGTCATCTATATATATAGAAGAAAACAGCACATATGCGACCTGAGAAAACTCCAGGCCGCATAAGCGCTGACCGACCAGATCTCCCAAATTCAGGTATCAAAGCCGTCGGCGCCGCAAGTCACGATGCACTGCACCAGGCAGACAACGCCGCCAAACGCCGAAAGCAGCCGCTCGTGCCGTCTGACACGCTGTACTGCACGAGGCAGACAGCGCCGCCAAACGCTGAAAGCAGGTCATGTCCCGTCCACGTCATACTCTCCACATAGCACCTTGTCTCATGTCGACCAGGCCGCAAGGCCCTGGCCGCATGAGCACAGGCCGCATGGACACAGTCCGCATGCGCTCCTGGCCGCATGGACACCGAGCCGCATGGGCACCTAGCCGAATGCGCACCAGCCGTATAGCGCCTGGACGCAAAGCGCCAGACCGTATGCGCCACGAAAAATATGCCCGAACTAGCAATGACATGATATATATTTAAATGGTCATGGACAAAGTGATAATTAATTAGCCCTATATATCATGAATTGAATAGCTACTGTAAAAGGATACATCTCACGAAGGTCGTTAGTGATCAGCCAGCTTAATAATTTGACAAGGGGAGATAGATATACATGCAAGCAAGCACACAATGTTGAAATTAAGAGACAAAGTTATGTTTTCCTGGTTATATATGCTCACATGAAAACTAACTCGTAGTAGCTAGTATGACAAACTTACGCAAAATAAATTTATGGCTCATTCCTTGTCGCAAATTGCGGTACACTTAGCTTCCTTTTTCAGCCACCGACCGAACCGATCGATCGAATTGATCCCCCCATGCGCCAGACCGTATGCGCCACGAAAAATTTCAAAGTAAGATTGGCAGTACAGACGATCTGTCCCAAGAACAAGCAAGTTCACAAATGAACTTCTGGAACGCTCAATGTCACCATCGAAAACACACGAAAAGCACCATATGAGAGGGGGACACTCTGGGCCGCATATGATCTGGTGTTCTCGATTTTTTCATTTGTTTTCTCTCTCCTCAAATGAAAGAGGGGGTCCTCTATATATATAGAAGAAAATATCACATATGCGACCTGAGAAAACTCCGGGCCGCATAAGCGCTGACCGACTAGATCTCCCAAATTCGGGTATCAGAGCCATCGGCGTCGCAAGTCACGCTGCACTGCACGAGGCAGACAACGCTGCCAAACGCCGAAAGCAGCCGCTTGCGCCGTCTGACAAGCTGTACTGCACGAGGCAGACAGCGCCGCCAAACGCTGAAAGCAGGTCATGTCCCCTCCACGTCATACTCTCCACATAGCACCTTGCTTCATGTCAACCAGGCCGCAAGGTCCTGGCCGCATGAGCACAGGCCGCATGGACACAGTCCGCATGCGATCCTGGCCGCATGGGCACCGAGCTGCATGCCCACCAGCCGCATAGCGCCTGGAGGCAAAGCGCCAGGCCGTATGCGCCACGAAAAGTATGCCCGAGCTAGCAACTCGTGCAAAAAAAGAGCTCTAGCAACTTGCGCAAGAAAAGAGTGCATGAGCGTCATGCGACGATGCTGACGTGCTAAGTGCGCCAACAAAGCGCCAACTTTGTGCCTTTGAGCACGAGCCCGAGTCCTAGTCCGAGTCGCTAAGTCCCTACGAGGCTTATCTCCTAAGAAAAACTTTCCAAAGGTGGTGACAAAACAAAAATTGCCATAATGGAGTTCACACTTAATCCCTCTAGAAAAAGTCAACCCACATAGACCTCAATCCCATGTGCATATATCAATACTAAGCATAACTATATATTGAGATATACACATTGGTGGTTTTTCAATGTGGGATTAAAACACCCAAAGTCAAGTGGAAAACACCAACAAAATGTACATTGATAAATATGCAGGTAAAAATACCAAAGTAAAATGCACATTTATCAAAAAATTATTATGTGTCGTTAGGACACATGTTAACAAAACCCTTAATTATATTCAAGACCAGCTCCTAACAGTTATAAATGACATGATATATATTTAAATAGTCATGGACAAAGTGATAATTAATTAGCCCTATATATCATGAATTGAATAGCTACTGTAAAAGGATGCATCTCACGAAGGTCGTTAGTGATCAGCCAGCTTAATAATTTGACTAGGGGAGATAGATATACATGCAAGCAAGCACACAATGTTGAAATTAAGAGACAAAGTTATGTTTTTCTGGTTATATATGCTCACATGAAAACTAACTCGTAGTAGCTAGTATGACAAACTTACGCAAAATAAATTTATGGCTCATTCCTTGTCGCAAATTGCGGTACACTTAGCTTCCTTTTTCAGCCACCGATCGATCGAATTGATCCCCCCATGCTAACGTAATGCTATAAATAGTCCCCCAGACATCAACCAACCATCCATCCATTTCACAAACTCATTACTGATCAGTCATGGCAAACCAAATGAGCTCCTCTTGCTTCCTCATCCACCACCTCCTACTACTACTACTGCTGCTACTGCTGCTGCTCATTATCAACTTCCCATCAACAGAAGCAGCAGCAGCAGCAGCTTATGACGTAACATCGTTTGGTGCCAAATCCGACGGACAATCCGACTCGTCTCGGCCGTTCCTCGATGCATGGTCCGCTGCATGCGCCTCGTCCGGTCCCTCAACCGTACACGTGCCTGCTGGCACGTTCTTGGTCGGACCGACCACCTTCCCCGGCCCCTGCAAGAGCAGCAGCATCGTCGTACAAATCGACGGGACGCTCGTTGCTGCTCAATCCGTTTCTGGTGAGGAGGACTGGATATTGTTCCACCACGTAGATGGCGTATCGGTCTATGGTGGAACCATCGATGGTCGTGGTGCTTCAGTGTGGTCTTGCAAGGCCAACAACGGCCATAACTGTCCTCGTGGAGCAACTGTAAGTTGTTGCACCATGCAATTAAGCACATGGACTTTGCAACTGAAAATTTAATTAATTATAACGAATTTATTAATTAATTTCATTTGTGCGCTCATTTCAGTCCTTAAGATTCCTCGGGTCCAAGAACATTGTGATAAGCGGCTTGACATCGATCAACAGCGAGTTATACCACATCGTCATCGACGACAGTCAGGGCGTGACGGTGCAAGGTGTCAAGATATCCGCACCAGGAAACAGCCCCAACACCGACGGAGTACATGTACAGATGTCCACAGATGTCACCGTCACCGGAACAGGAATCAAGACCGGAGACGACTGCATCTCGATAGGACCCGGCACGAACAACCTCTGGATCGAGCGTGTCACCTGTGGCCCGGGCCATGGCATCAGGTACATACATTCATACATACATTCTAAGCTCTAATATTTATCGATAAAATGAACAATATATGATGTTAATTGTTGTTTGTTGAATTGAACGCTACACTATATATATATATGACTAGTATTGGAAGCCTTGGTAAAGAGAATGAAGAGCAAGGAGTGCAGAATGTGACAGTGAAGTCGACAGTATTCACAGGAACTGAGAATGGGCTGAGGATCAAGACATGGGGGAGGCCTAGTGATGGATTTGTAAAGGGTGTCGTTTTCGAACATGCACTCATGCAAAATGTACAAAATCCAATCATCATCGACCAAAACTACTGTCCTGATGGCAACAACTGCCCCGACCAGGTACAAAATATATGATATTAATTTAATCTACAGTTACTAATTACTAAATATTTCTTGTTACAATTTTTGTGCAGAGTTCTGGTGTGAAGATCAGCCAGGTGAGCTACAACGACATCCAAGGGTCGTCGGCGTCGCAAGTGGCTGTGAACTTCGACTGCAGCTCCAGCAATCCATGCAGCGGGATCGGTTTGCAGGACGTTAAGCTCACCTATGGGAACATTGCGGCGGAGGCGACTTGTAAGCATGCAGATGGTTCCGCATCTGGTGCAGTTGAGCCGCCAAGTTGCCTCTTGTAGCAATATTCTGCAGATGCGCGCAACTGATCTATATAATATATAGCAATTCTAAAATTATGTCAACTGCAGAAACATGCGGTGGTGTGCCACGTATGAAATTGTATTTTCGTCTACTTTACTCCGTTGTTATTGCTATTTTTATTGTGAAAAATGCAAGTCATGGGATGAAAATTAGAATTCCAGTATTCAACCCAATTTCCTTTATTGTAAAAGATGCGAGTCATGGAATGTGGAATTGGATTTCCAGTATTCAACCCAATTTTCTTTCCTTGTCTTTTCCTTGCACGTTAGAATTCCAACCACTTGACTTCTCTTACGAAGTATTTTTGTTGGTGCGGAAAAGAAAAAAGAAAAGGAAAATGTTAGAAACGAAATGCGGGAACCATTTTTCAAACTAGATAGTACATGCGAGAGAACCGAACAAAATGTACAAACTAAAAAACACAAACACAAATCACCGATACATAAATTTTTACGTGAAAAATCCAGATGGAAAAAATCACGTGACGATCGGAGTCCAACCCTGAAGAACCTCCACTAATGGAATAAATAGATTACACCATCTACAAGCTCTTCACTGATCCAACACGGATCATCACAACTCTTTGGAACAGAAAATAGATTACAACCAAGAAGAAAAAAGACAATGATAAATACCACAAATTGATTTTCTTCCCCGAAACGGCTCAAATTCTTATTTCTTTTCTCCAAAGTTGCAATGGTACTAGTGCCACTTTTTTTCTCTCTTATTTTTTTCTCATGTTGTTGTATATTGCATGAGCCTTTATATAAACCATTGCATGAATTAGGGTTTCCATATGAAAATATATATATGAAAGCCAAAAATATTTATGGAAATCCAATTACATTCAATCATATATGATTGGATCTTTCATTTATTAACTTTCCATATAATTGAATTTTTAATTTATGGTAGACTAATTTATGACTTGATTTCCAATATGATAGTTGCTTACCATAAATGTTTCAATACACAGCGCTCAATGCACTTTTCGAGCTTTTTCGACACACGGATGACGCTCGTCGCACTACGGGATATTCTCCACATAGGTTGGGAACCCCACCCACTACAACAAATCTCTCCGTTCACAACTATGTGGAGGGGATCGTCATCCCAACGATCCGCCTGCAGTACTCAAACTTTTTTCTTGTAAGAATCTTTGTGAACATGTATGCTCCGTTATCATCTGTATGAACCTTCTCAAGCGCCGCTTCCTTCTTTTCCACAACATCACGTATCCAATGATACCGGGTCTCAATGTGCTTGGACTGGCTATGAAATGTCTGATTTTTCATAATGTGAATAGCACTCTGACTATCGCAAAGCAAAGGATACAGCTCTTGCTTTAGCCCAATTTCCTGCAACAGCTTCTTCATCCATATCAACTCCTTGCAAGCTTTTGTCGCCGCAATGTACTCTGCCTCTGTCGTTGACAAGGCAACATACTTCTGCAACCGCAACTGCCACGATACTGCTCCACCAGCAAACAACATCACATAGTCCGAAGTCGATCGTCTCGTGTCTACATCTCAATCCATATCGGCGTCGGTATACCCAACCAACTTCTGCTCGTCACCACCAAAAGAAAGTCTCCAATCGGCAGTGCCTTGAAGATATCATAGAATCCACTTGACCCAACTCCAAAGTACCTTTCCAGAATTTGAAGTATACTTGCTAACTGTGCCGACTGCGTGAGCGATGTCTGGCCTCGTACAAACCATATCATACATAAGACTCTCCACAGTTGAGGCATATGGAACCTGCTCCATATCTTCCTTCTCGTCCTCGGTAGATGGACACTGCACCTCAGTGAACTTAAAGTTAGCCGCAAGGGGTTCGACCCGTCCATCTCGAAACGCTGAAGTACCCGGTAAATGTACTTCTTTTGGGACAAGTGTAGCATCTTGGACTTTATCTCTCTCTCTCTCTCTTTCTCTCTCTCTCTCGGCTGATCTCCATCCCAAGAATAGTCTTCGCTGCATCCAAATCTTTCATAGAGAATGCCGTGCCCAGTTGGAGCTTCAACTCCGCTATCCTAGTGGCATTCCGACCCATCAGTAGCATATCATCAACATAAAGCAGAAAATGATAAAATCATCCTCGACAAATTACCTCACAAATACACAATGGTCTGACATCGTCCGTACATAACCATGCCCCCCCCCCATAAACGACTTGAACTTCATGTACCACTGCCTCGGAGCCTGCTTCAGACCATACAAGCTCTTCCTCAACCGACAAACCAAGTGTGACTTGCCCTTCTCACAGAATCCCTCTGGCTGCTCCATGTACAACTCCTACTCAAGATCACCGTAGAGGAATATTGTCTTCACGTCCATTTGCTCTACCTCTAAGTCAAAACTGGCTGCCAATGCTAGCACCACCCAAATAGACGACTACTTGATGACTGGCAAAAAAATCTCATCATAATCTATGTATTTTTGCTTACTGTAGCCTTTAACTACTAGCCTCGCTTTGTATTGAGGGTGAGTAGCATCATCTGTCTGCTTCACTCTGAACATCCATCGATTTTTTAAAGCCTTCTTTCCCTTTGGCAACCGCACCAGACCATAAGAAGAGTTAGCCTCCAAGGAACTCATCTTCTCCTGCATGGCCTCTATCCACTCCTGCTAGTGTTCGTCTTCCTTGGCCTCTGCAAAACTTCCGGGTTCTCCCTCGTCAGTCAGTAGCACATACTCACCCGGTGAGTATCTCGTAGATGGTCGACGCTCTATATCGCTCCTCCTTAATGGAACCACTGGTGCTTGCTGTATATCAACAGTCTTCTCCCCTTTAGGAACTGCCTCCTCGACATGCTCATCCTCCTGAAGATCACACTGACCACCATCAGCAGGCTGATGATCAAGGTTGGGAGCAACTTCATGTACTGGCTCCCCCATAACTGGATCCTCTGCGATGTCCTCTAGAAACTGCTCGAAGCAAAATGACTCTAACTTAGACAATTCCTCAGCCTTAGAAGGCATCTCAGAATCCTGAGTATTGGTCATGATCTGATCCTTGACGAATACCACGTCCCTGATTATGTAGAACTTTCTTCCCACTGGGTCGTAGAGTCTATAACCAAACTTATTCCGACCGAAACCGAAAAAGACGCATCGCCTCGTCTTCGGCTCAAGTTTGGATCTTTCGTCCTTTGGTACATGCACGAAGGCCTTTCAACCAAACACTCGCAGGTGATTGTATGACGGCTCTTTGTCGTACCATACTTTGTCAGGCACATCACCCTCCAAAGGTGCACTAGGAGATAAATTAATAATATAAGCAATTGTGTAAAGAGCCTCATCGCAATAGCTGTCTAAAAGTTTGCTTCTGACAGCAGATACCGTACCCTCTCCATCAGCGTCATGTTCATCCGCTCTGCTACACCATTGAGCTGATGTGCCTTTAGCGAAGTCTTCTGATGTCGTATCTCTTGCTCTCTGCAGTATGCATCAAAGGGACCGATATTTTTGCTGCCATTGTCTGACCGAACACATAGTAGCTTTTTGCTCGTTTTTCTTTCAATGGAGGCCTGAAAATCCTTGAAAGTGGGCAGCACCTGATCTAGGATTCATTTCATGGCATAGGGATGACATGTTAAGGAAAGCCGTAAAGCAGTTTAAGCAATGCAAGCATTCAACTCAAGCCAATCGACAAGCAATAAATAACCAACTCGAAGGATTCTAGCATGCAAACCGTCCTACTCAAACCCAAGCAACACGAGAAACCATCGAACCATCAACCAAGACTCAATATCCATCTTCAGACCAAACTTTATAATCCAAATCTCAAATTACACACTCTTGCCGAAGCAAGGTTGCCGCGCCTATACGAAGCCCAAACCAACCAAAGAAAAGCAAACCAACTCTTATCTATATGAAGTCACTGGCCAAGCCATAAAGGATATTGATCGGACTAATCAAATGGACAGTTCTACCCGATCCAGGCCTGGTAGCTAACCCGCCTGGTCGTCTCGAACTACCGGCACCGCGCCCAAGGCGCGTTACCATTGTCTCCTCCATGGTCTAACGGTCCCGGTGCCCCGGAGCCTATCCCGTTCGAGGAAACGAAATCCTGTGCAACGCAGGTTGTCCGTGACATGTAGACACCAAGTAGGTATGACGAGAGGATCGAACATTCTCGTCCCACCAAACGATCCTAGACTCATTCCTTCCAAATATCCAACCAATATCCATAACCATTCTCCAACATATAGCCCAAGGCACCAATCTTAAGTTATTCCCATAGGCACTATGTCGTTTCTCAACACAGTGATTCCAAATGGTGTAACACCCCACGCTCAGAACAATCTCATGGCACAATATCCCAAAAGTGGCACAATGTCCTCGTCGATGCAGTTGTTCGATTTTGAACCACAACTGCACGCTTTGCAAGACAAAGCGCCCAAGTGATACTCTTGCACGGATGCACACTCGCTCGCCCAATTTCTAATGTTCCCAATGCCTTAATGTTCCAACCAAGATGTGTAATTCCAACTGTCCAAGCATAATTCCAAATGTTTCTCTAACCAACTGCCCCAAATATAATCCAACCAACTAGCTCCCACTATCCTGCGCGAAAAACAACACCAAGCCACAAATTTATCTAAGCAAACGACGTACACTCTATGCATGCCTCAGTGTAGTGATTTTCAAGTTCCAATCCTAGTGTTCAAGCATATTATGTGTGTTCCATATTATTAGGCATAAAGAAGTAGAGGAGAAGGGACAGAGCTCACTCACCAAATTTGATTCCGTTAAGCATCATGTCATGTCGATATGGCCGATCCCTTGAACCCGTGGTCCGATGCAAAGCACAATCTACTCAACTGGTATGACCGTGCGAGCAGGTCGTGCTCTCCAAATCATCTGACTGATCGGACTAAGGAAGACGGCATTATCGTTCCAATCCAGCTATCTCAGTACTGCTCTGAATGAACACATGATTCCCATCGAACTCCGCTAGCCATCTGCACATAAAACCAACTCAAATCAATACTTCTTTCCAAATCCAACAAATCAAATGTAACCAGCTATTGTTCCATTCAATCTGACTCAGCGTAACACACAGTACGGTTGTGGAGCGTTACAGTGTGCTCTCTTCCATATAGTAAAGTTTGGACCTATTGCTTCCTCTGGCAATCACCATCGAACCTCTGGAAAGCTTCCACTAACTGTTCCCGAAGAGATTGAAGAAACCCTCATCATCCAACCTTCCAACCGATACCAGGTTGAAACAAAAATCAGGGACATGACGAACATCTTTCAGAACAAGAATTGCACCCATCTTTGTCCTCAAATGCACATCTCCAATGGCAACTGCCTTCGACACATCTCCATTGCCCATATTCAACACTCCACAGTCGCCTGTTTTATAAGTAGCAAATAGTGCCATGTTGTGAGATACGTGCGCTGAAGAACCTGAGTCTACCAGCCAAGAGTTATCATCGCAGGTGAAGTTCATAACTACCGTATCACCTACAATGATCAGATCGTCTCAATGTGTCGAGGTCGCCAATGTAGTGTTCTCGTCCTGCTTTCCCTTGTCGTCATTACTCTCTCTTCCAAACGAAACAGTTCCGCTTGATGTGACCCTTCTTGCCACAATGATAACACTCGAAGTTCTCGTACCGATGCTTGGACTTGCTCTGCCAATAGTGGTAATTGGAACCGTTTTGGTTTATCATGCGCATCGGCTTCGCGTCCATCTCTCATCTCTGGTTTACCTGCCAACTCCTGACACCCTTCTGAAATTTCAGAACCTGGCTTTGATACCACATTGTTGGGAACGAAACGTGAAAAACGTTCCCCAAACCAGAGATTACCTGCGAGAGAACTGAGCAAAACGCACAAACCAAAAAACACCAAACACAAATCGTAGACACAAAAATTTATACGTAAAAAAACCAGATGGAAAAAATCATAGGACGATCGGAGTCCAACCCTGAAGAACATCTACTAATGAAATAAAGGGATTACACCCTCTACAAGCTCCTCATCGATCCAACACGGATCACCACAACTCTTTGGAACAAAAAATAGATTACAACCACACAAAAAAAAGACAATGAGAAATACCATAAATTGATCTCCTTCTCCGAAACGACCTCCAATCATTCTTTCTCTTCTCCAAAGTTGCAGTGACACGCTTGCCACCTTTTTTCCTCTCTTATTTTTTTTATGTTGTTGTACATTGCATGAGCCTTTATATAAACCCTTGCATGAATTAGGGTTTCCATATAGGAATCTATATATGGAAGCCAAAAATATTTATGAAAATTCAATTACATTCAATCATATATTTAATGAAAATCAAATCATAAATTAGCTTACCATAAATTGAAAATCCAATTATATGTAAATTTAATAAATGAAAGATCCAATCATAAATATATAATTAAAGTCAAAGATGGAAATCAAATATAATATTTGCTTACCATAAATGTTCCAATACACGGCGCTCGATACATTTTTCGAGCTTTTTCGACACACGGATAGCGCTCGTCACACTCTGAAATATCTCTACATAGGTTGGGAACCCCACTCACTCCAACAACAACAAAATATCATATATCAACATTTCAATAATATTTCTGTATTTTAAAATAAAAATAATCTCATGAAAATTTAAACATATTGGATAAAATAGACAATAAAATATTTCGATACGGCTAAAATTGTCATAATAAATTAAATGCGGCTCTTGGAGGAACCATTCCTTCATATTTTTCCCTCTCCATATTTTTCTATCAAGAAAACAAAATAGTTGTCAAATTTGTACCAAACAACGAAAATGTACTACTTTTTTTCCTAATTCCTTAAACCAAAAGAAAGATTTTCTGAGACCAATATTCTAGGATATCCAGTCTCCAACAATATTAAGCATCTGTTGCAAGTGAAGCTCATGCATCTTCCCCTCCTTTGTACTAATTACTAACAAGTCATTTTTGGAATGTGAAAAGTGTGGAAAGTGAAAATCTCCTGCATAACTATCTCACTAATATATCACAACAAGGCACAATATAGACATCACACTTGGCAGGAACACTGCTAGGGACAATTAAACAAAGAATCGAAAACTGTCGTGACTTCAAAAAAAAAATTCTCTACATCCATCTCACGGATTGTTTTTTTCTTTTACAACTTTTGTATTTTTTATTTTTTTTTTTAGATGACAACTTTTGTATTATAATTGGCCTTGTAATCATTTTAATAGTAACAAAAGTCTATCATATAATAAAATTACTACAAGTGTTAAAATACCAATTATAACAACGATATCTAAGCTAAAATCATGCATATAGACCACAAGCAAGCTCATTGATTACTAACAAATTTATTGCTTCTTCATTCCCCACTTTTTTCCCTGGCTCTTCGGGAACTTCTTCATTCATTCATTCTCCAATTCTCTTCCTTTCCCGAGAGTGAGTGATGAGTGACTTATATTTTTCAAAAAATCAATGGCCACAGTCAAAGTGATTGATGAATATATATAAGGAGTTCTTGAGCTTTAGAATTGCTCAGAATTGGAATTGGAATTGGAATTGGATTGGAATTGGAATTTGAGAGGTTTCGAGTTTTTCTCTTCATATATCCTGGTAAGAACCTCTTAACTCTGTTCCTTTTATGTTTATATTCTTCGGCACTCGCTACTCCATTTACATATATCAGAGTACTTTTATATTCCGAGTTATTGACAAATTATGAAAACAATATTGATCTCTTATCTTTACCAGCTTAGTTATTGGAAACGTTTATTTCAATTTCTTTCTTCTTCTTTTTTGTTTGAATGTTTTACCACTTTTCTTCGGTAAGAAGCTGTCTATAACTTGGTTGGCCATGCTTGTAGTTGTGAAGGGTCATTGTTGTGCATCATGGCAATTCCAGAAGTACTCGCGTTGAACTCTGCTCTGGAGCGGTATATCAATGCTATCTCCTCGCAGCTGTTTGGTAGCTTTTTGTTAGTTTATTTTGTTGGTCGCTTTTTGCCTAGCACATTAGTCTGTGGTGGTGCTGATATCTGGCTTTCTCCCATAGCTCTTTTTCAGGTGTTTGTTTTTGTTTTTGCCTCTGTACTAAAGTCGTCTAGAACAATGTATAAGAAAATATTACAATGTTCAAATTCATCCCCTTCCTCTCTTCTATATCTATTTATAGGCGGTGAGTATCAGTATTACTCTGACACCGCTGACACTCTCCTGTAGCTGCTGACCAAGCTTGCCAGTTCAGTGTAGTTGCTGAATGGAGCAGGAAAAACGGTGTCATCCTCAGCATTACTATGAGCTCTATACAGACTCCATATCAAACGAAATCTTCCGAGGAGCTGCATGCGGTAATCCATGCCTTGAGGAATGGCTTGGCCGAGTCGATTTGCCTGTCGACCTTGACCCCGAAGGCTGTGATGTCGTACACTACCGATGTTAAAAAGAGGAAGTGGGTGAGGAGCAGTGGCAGTGGTAGAAGGAGAGAAGAGGCTGCCATGATCATAGTATATATGGTACTAGCTAGCTCGCGCAAGTTGGAGATGTAGAGAAGAGAGTAGTAGTTTGGAGGGAAAGTTGGTGGTGTTTAACTTAGATTTGGCAGCTATTTATAGATAGTAGCAATAGTTGTGGAGAAGTAGTCATTGTTGCATGCAATCGTGAGCCTCCCTTGTGAAATTCGTAATGAAGCTGGAATCAATTAATTAACTTCAGTGAAACCGCTGAAGCTTTTGTCTGAGTACATAATATAGCTTTCCTAATATTAGGGAGCAACTTGATACGTAGATAGTACTGTTCTGAGTTCTAATTATATTGTTAAATCAGGCTTAACTCCTGATCATATACTGGCAAGGGATTGAACAAGTATAAGTATATATATATATGGATAAACGGGATATGAGCCATAGACTCATATTCATATATGAGTCATGCACACGTGGACCAATAGTAATATATTTCTATATTCCATGTGCACTAATACATTTCATTTATATTGGCCCACATATGCATTGACTCATGTGTATATATATATACATATATATATCCTCTATATAATGCCAAAACTAGGCTTCACCGTGAAAAATTTTCGTTCCAAAAATACCCTTCAACATATTTAGTAATTAAAAAGAATACCTAGAATAAATTTCACTGACAACCATTTAAGAGATGCAATAAAGACAACCATTTAGGGAAATCAAAGGGTTCATGCTACTTGCTAAGTCTTTTAAATTGTTACCAAAGAATTCGAAAGGTTGAACCATTAACTTATATAATTAAAAGTAGTAGAAATAAACTAACTCATCGACATCATTCACTCCAATATACGTGCAAAGCACGTGCATATATATATATATATATATATATATATATATATATATATATATATATATATATATATATACTAGTATATACGTACGTGCGTTGCACGTATTTCATATTATTTGAAAAAAAATAGTTTATTAAAAGAGCAACCGATAATTTTTTTAATTTTATTATAGGTGGAGATATAATAGGCAGGAGCATGAAAGTTGGAAGAAATTAAATGACGGGAATATAAAAGGTTTATCTTATCTCTTGGGTTTATGTGCCTACTTTGCATGCATGCTTTATTAACTTTTGTTTTATTCTCCAAACTACCTACTTTGCATGCATGCATATCTTTATTTTATTAACTATCATTTTCCAAGTTGCCTCATGCATGCATACATACATTAAATACATGAAGGGTATTTTTGGAACCAAAAACTTTCACGGTGAAGCCTAGTTTTGGCATTATATAGTAGAATATATATATATATATATATATATATATATATATATATATATATATATATATATTCTACTATATAATGCCAAAACAAGGCTTCACCGTAAAAAAATTTCGTTCCAAAAATACCCTTCATTACATTTCAATATGTATTAAAGTTGATAAGGATATCTAAGTAATTAAAAAAGTAATAAAATACATATTAAATATATGTATGCATGCATGAGGCAACTTGGGGAATGATAGTTAATAAAACAAAGATATGCATGCATGCAAAGTAGGTAGTTTGGAGAATAAAACAAAAGTTAATAAAGCATGCATGCAAAGTAGGCACATGAGTCCAAGAGATAAGAGAAACCTTTCATATTCCGTCATTTAATTTCTTCCAACTTTCATGCTCTTGCCTATTATATTTTCACCTATAATAAAATTAAGAAATTGTCGTTTGCTCTTTTAATAAACTATTATATTTTTTTCAAGTAATATGAAATACGTGCAACGCACGTGTGTGTGTGTGTGTATATATATATATATATATATATATATATATATATATATATATATATATATATATATATATATGTTGTTGAAATTTGCATTGTGTATAGTACAAGAATTAAGTTTACAAATACCCAAGTGGTACTCTTATAGTGTTGGTGTTTTCCATTTAGCTTTAGGAGTTTTAGTTTCACATTGAAAAATCAGCAATGTGTATATCTTAATATATAGTTATACTTAGTATTGGTATATGCACAGGGGGTGGTGGATCATGTGGGTTGACTTTTTTAGAGGGATTAAGTGTGAACTCCATTATGACAATATTTATTTTGTCACCACCTCTGGGAAGTTTTTCTTATGAGCTAAGTCTCGAAGGGGCATAGAGACTCGGACTCGAACTCGGGCTCAAGGGCGCAAAGTGATGCTTTGTTGGCGCACTTTGCACTTGGCATCGTCGCATGGGGCTCGTGCACGAGTTGCATGCACGGGTCCTAGCTCGGGTGCATGCGACCAGGTTTGGATGAGCGAGATGCATATGGAGGGGACATGGTCTAATATAGGAGGCACATAATTTTTTGTGCCTTTCGAAAAATGTCGTTGCTTTCGGCGTTTAGCGGCATTGTCTGCCTCATGCAGTATAACGTGACTGGTGGTCGCTCCGCGATGGCACTATGTACAAGAGTTGTCGCTTTGCTGGCTCGAGCGGAAGCCTTTTCGAAGAGTTTCCTGATCGAAACACAAGACGATTGATCTGAGTGAGTTGACAGAACTTTATTCTCTTATTCTTGCACGCCTTAATAATGAATCCGAGTTTTTATAATGCTTGTTGCGACCCACACCCGCATGATCGGACATGAGTACTTGGGTACGTCCAGCCTACGCCGCATCATCGACGGTAGAACGCTGTCTAGGTCATCAATATCTAACTATCAATCATACTAATACAAGTAGCACTATCATGTACTCAATCACAATAATCTAAAGAATGAATGAACAAGAAGATAAACCAAATATCATTCTAAAAGATAGAAAACTAGACATGTTATTAGTATGACAAACTAGCAACAGTAATAACCGTGGTAATAAACAAAAAATCGTTACAAAAATACTAATTTTGTAATTTAATTATTTTTATATTAATTGTCAGAGTAAAAATCGTAACAAATTATGGACTTGAAAAATTGCTTCCCAAAATTTTTCGCACCATTTTTTCGCTGATCATATATGTGTCCCTAAGTATTAAAGTGTCACACAACACAGTTGATCTTATCAAATACTTACAATCCTTCCATGTCAATAGAACGATATATCAATCATAATATAAAGTGTCATAAGTACATATGTCCATGCATAAGACATTCATTAACCTTCATGAAATAAATAAACTTGTCAAGTGCCCATTCATGCATCAAGTTACTAGACCTACAAGCACATACAACTGAACTATATGAAGGCCGCTGGCACCACAAGTCATCTTGTACTATTTAGAGATAGACAGCTTCCTTTCAACAAACATTAGTTAGCTAGCTCCTTGAATATGGTTGAAAAATCAATTCCCTTGTCACATGGGATGGGTGTCACGTCCCAGAACCAAAATATTGGAGTACAAGGACTGATAAAGTCAACTACGTATATCTGAGTACAATGGTATTCTGAGATACAATCACGGTTGTCTAAAAGACAAGTGGAGAAACTCTAACATGCTTGACGTCAATCCTAAGACCGACAAATCCATATATTATATATGATCATGAAACTAGTACGACAAAATACTACACTAACAGAATACAAATACACATGATCACAAATACAAATACACATGATCACAAATACCGAGAAAATTTTAAATACGAAAAAAAATTAAAAATAAGAATGTGATAATAAAAAATTAGAATCCAGCAATCAAGATAACTGACTTGATTTCTCTTACATATCCTTGCATTTTAAAATAAAAATAACATCATAAAAATTCAAAAATAATGGACAAAATAGACAGGAACATATTTGAGTAGAATTATTGTTGTAATAAATGCAGTTCTGGGAGGAACCATTCCTCCATATTTTTCCCTCCAGAAAAAATTACCACAATTGCGGCTACTGAACAGATATGAACAAATTTTCTTTACAAATTCCTTAAACCAAACATGGCCCGAGAATGATTTTCGGAGGAGCAATATTCCAAGGATATCCGGTCTCCAGCAATATTAAGTGTCTGTTGCAAGTGAAACTCATCTTCCCCTGCTTTTGGACTAATTACAAACTGAATGCAATCCAAGCCAATAACCAATATCACCTAAAATTACTCAATTTTCAACAGTGGAATCATTAAGGCAAACAAACATGCTCGTAAGCAACCACCACGAACTGTTTCAATAGATGACATCAGCATTTTAATTATGTATTTTGATGCAAATGGGTACTAAGCAGTATAAAAGAATGGACTACAATATAAATTTTCAATAGGAAGAATCTTTTGAATTAAATTTGAACAAAAGCCACGTGCAGTTGTATAATATACGCAAGGAAATGAATCAAAGAAAAACTCGGGAGTAGTGTTATTAATGAAAATAAAACACCAAAGCAACACTGAGAATGGAAACCTTCAAGCCGAAAATATTGAAAGTCGGTAAGTATCAAGAGGACTCAAGACGGCTAATTAAATCTTTTCCTATTACACTAAATCTCACGCTTTCAGCTTTCCATAGAACTTGGCCTTCTCCTGAGTGGTCTGGAAACGGCCATGACCAAACTTGGAGGACGTATCAATGAACTTGAGCTTAATCTCCTCCATAGCCAGCCGGGATGTCTGCTTCAGCAGTGACTGCCTCAGGGTGACTACACGCTTCTTCGGGCCCATGCAGCAGCCCTTGATCAACAGATAGTCATCCTTCACAACACCATAATGTGGGAAGCCTCCCATAGGTGTTATATCTTTGTCAGTCCTGCAAATGAAGTTTAGTTCAGTCACAGCTAGTTACGATCAACAAAATAAAGTGACAAGAAAAGCATTCATATTTGTATTTTGCAATGAAATAGAATAAACAATGAAATAGCCAAGAAAATAACTATGGATGAGTCATTTATTGATTCTAATGGCCAAGAAAATAACTTTTCAAGCTTGGAATGACAAAAAGGGTGACCTGTAATCTGCCCCCATATGTTTTTCAACTTAATCAGATGAGTCGGGTGAAGTTGGAATTTTATTTTTAACAATCCGCAACTTAAAAGGGCAGGTAGGGTTATATAACTGGCGTGCCCAACCTAGAACCATTGAAGTTATATTTAGCATACAAGTTTATCATCTGAATTTATGTTGATATATCATTTAACATGCATCATGTCACCAATCTGACTCCTGGCTAAAAAAGCCTATATATATATCACATGATCTCATGTATCACTGGCTTAAACACCAGGCCAAAACCCAAAATGGGAAATAAGGTTTAAAATTCACATGATCTCATGTATCCATTTCCATGCAACAAAAGTGATGTGTCACTCGCCTAAACACCAGGCCCAAACCCAAAATGGGAAATAAGGTTTAAAATTCACCCCCGTCACACACCTATATAGGCAACTTAGAGTTTGTTGTTACAGATATTTTATTTGAATTGCACCATGACATAATCAAATGAAGTTATCAAGTGATCTATAATTTACTCTAATGAATGTGTGTATCAGCGGTTAAATTGCAATAAAATAAAAATATAGAAATGTAAATGAAGACTAACCTGTCAAACTCAGTGACTGTCGTATGGGACTCATCACCTGCCTTACCCAGCTTGTAAATTTTCTTATTCATCTCTGTTCGGTGATGGTAGCCATTTTGACCAGCCCTGGCCACAGTGAATGAAACCCTAGCTGGATGCCAGGCACCAATGCAAGCCACTTTGCGAAGACCACGATGTGTCTTACGGGGAAGGCGAGTAACACCCCAACGGGTCACAACACCTTCATAACCCTTGCCCTTTGTTACTCCTATAATGTCAATCATCGCATCCTTCTGAAAGATAGCATCAACAGGGACTTGCTTCTCGAAAAAGCTGTAAGCATAGTCAACCTTGGCTGCAATATCTCCACCATTCACCTGGATTTCCATTAGGTGTGCTTTCTTCTGTTTCAAACCTTTCATCTTTCTAATCTGAAAGACACAGACCAAAACAAGTAAAAAAACATACATGAAGCTGGAAGGATACGCACGAGGGTCTTCCATCCTGCCAAATTTCCAGTCTTAACTAATGTAAAATTACCAGGACCTCTTTAAATAAACTTCACAAACATTTCTCAGCTCATCCAACATAAAAAGGAATATAAAAATAGTTTTTAAGTAAAAAAATTGCATAAATGAGAGAATCGTTCATTACCTGCGTATGAGCCAAAACACGAACAACAGTCGCATACTTTTTCATCTTCTCTAGTTGTGCTTGGATGTCTTTTTTCCCCTCTTCAGTTTCGTATTTATTCGAGTACTTACCAAAAGCCTTCTTCTTGGACCTGTACCAGTTCTTGTAGAATCTTCTCTTCACTTCCTCACTAAGATGCTGAGCCCAAACAGTATTCAATGAGCGCAATCCACGAGGAGTCTTCACATATCCAACAACACCAACAACAACCATTGGGGGTGCTTCAATGACTGTTACTGCCTCACAAGTCTCCTTTTTATGGAGCTCTGAATGAAGAAACATGAAAGAACTATTAATGACGGGCTTCTTCACAGAAGCTAACCAAGTGGATAATCAAAACCACACAAATATCTTGAAAGAAAAATATATAATATTTGAAAGAATAAAAAAGTAGCAACTGATAGCTGAAAGTGAAAACAGAAAGCAATAAGTAATCTATGGATGAGAATTCATTAACTAGAAAGTTAGCAGATGCATAACCTTCACATACAAGTATAGGGTAGAGAAGATGGATAATCAAATATATAAAACTAAATATGCATGTATAACTAAAAGAAACTTCCAGATAAATGCAAAACTTAAACATTTGGAAAAGTATATGTAGAGATCGACTCCTGGATCGCACCAGCACTGATGGTGGGTTTTGTATTTTGGCAACGCCTACCAAAATTAGCTGGCATAAGCAGTTTCTGTAAGTTTGACATAAGCTGCTGATTCATGAAAGCAGCAGTCAAGATGTTGGTAAAACATTTTTTCAGTGCAAAAAATATTGAAAATGATCAACTGTAATAAAAAAATATGTAGGTTTGGAATTTTTAGAAAAAATTGAAAGGTAGGAAAAAAATTAAAGGGTATATGTGTTTTTAAAAAATCGGATGATAAGCTGAAGCTACTTCGGAAAAGCAAACAAGATTTAAAATATGTCCACAAAAAGCAGCAGCTTTTCGTGAAAAAACAAACAGTTTTTACCAAACACAGTATATGCTGCTGCTTTACCAAAAACAAAAATAGGCACAAATTATCAAAGATGAATTATAAAAAATAAAATATCATTAAACATGCATAGTAACATCATTTAGAAATGAAATTATAAAATATTATCAAAGATATCATTTACAAATGAAATTATAAAATATTATCAAAGATATTAAAATGTTTAAGTAATGAGAGCAATATTGAGATTAGAATATTTGACATCGAACTTTTAAATAACATAAAAAATGTAAATGTAAAAGAAAACATGTTCTTTGGTTGTCTTTTCTAGTTTCTACGTAAAAGATTTGCTAACCACGGTCAAGCTACAGCTGATCACAACGGACCTTACAATTTATAAGCACGAGTAGAAGAAGTTTATGCATCACAGTTTAGATTCAATAATGAGTAACCTATAAACTCAATCAACAGTCAGATAATTAGCTGACAAATTTCTTTCTAACTAGACATTCACATAGTTCAAACATTACTTCTCAACATTATATTCTAGGAAAGATGCACCAATACAAAATGCATGAAGAAGAATCTGACAATAACAGATTTTTATCAATGAATTTATTAATTGCACAATAAGGTTGTGTTTCAAGCACAACTTAGCGAGAAATATACTTGATCCAGGTTTCTCCACCTCCCTGACTATATGCGTCATCCCAGCCTTGTATCCAAGAAAAGCAGTTAATCTTGGAGACTTACTAGGATCATCCCTGGGAAATGATTTCACTGCAAGAGAACCAATAGAAGAAAATAAATGAGACATACAAAGAGCAGGAATTTTGTTAAATAAAGGTCATCTAAAAGATTTAGTAAACTAAATTGAAACTTCACAATTCAGAAAGAAAAGAAATCCAAGATGTTCATCTTACTTGAGAGCCACCTGATTAAATTTCACTCTGTAGCGCTAGTTACACGAAATTATATTTATTTAACAACAATTTCCCATAGTATAGAGCACAAAGGATAGTCACATAGAGGACTGGAAAGTAACTGCTAGAAAATCCAAGAAGTTCATCTAACTTGTGAGCCATCTGATTAAATTTCACTCTGTCGCGGTAGTTACAGGAAATTAGATTTATTTAACAACTATTTACCACAGTATAGAGCACAAAGGATAGTCACAGAGGACTGGAAAGTTACTACTTACTAGCATATCAGTGGTTTTAGTAATATATATGAATCCATAATGTAAAAGGGAAAGTGAAAAAGGAAAAGGGGAGTGAGATGTGGGAAACAAACAACAATAGCAAAAACTCAAATGCAAACTTCATATGTAGTCGGCCTGAATTTCTATGGCCATGAACATATCTCAGATATCAGGGTGTCCTATATTGTAAAGAATTTATTACTTGTCATGAAATAGAACTCAGATAATATATAGATGTACAAGGGCTATTTTGGATTGCAATTATGTTCATCCACATCTGCTCAACACCCATTTCGGGAACATTCATTGGGCTAGTGTTTAGGGAACACCCATTTGAACCCTGAAATGAATGGGGCTTTTGAAAAACTGCCTACCCAAATGGAAACTGCTTGGCTATGTTATCCGGAATCTCCACTTTAGGAGAAGTACCAGTGTCCACTGGGTAGGACGTGTCACAACCCGCACCCGGTGTGAGGGTACGTGTACGTGGGTACGTCCAGCCTACGCCACAGCATCGGCAGTAGAACGTTGTCTACGTCAACCATACTATCTAAACATCTCACACACAATATATATATGAAACATGTCAATGATATCTCAACTCCATACGGAGGACAATATAATAATCAATACTCAATCACAATAAACTAGTGGAAGATAATGGCACGATATGGAATAGAAGAAATAGAGTCACAGTCACAATACAATCCAAAATCTAAATCTAATAATCTAGCCACAACACAAATAGTCTCAAATATATATATAACATGCCAATGTCTAACTGGAGACATAACCAGTAAAATAAGGAATAAAGCTAAGTCTGCTATACTAGCTGAGTCTCCTCGGTGGCTGGTACTAGATCATCAGGCTCTAAGGATGACGATCCCACCGGAATTTCCATTTTAGAAGTACCCGTGTCCTAAATCGGAAGACTGGTAGTGAAGTAGATAGTTTATTTTAATGTTGTAGTGAGTTTATTTTAATGTGGTAGTGAAGTAGATAGTTTATTTTAAAATGTTGGATTGGTAGTAAAGTTATGAAATCTTACAAATTTAATTACATGATGTCCTTTTATGAAACCATGCAAATTTAATTATAAGCTTAAATATATGAAACAATGCAAACTTTATTACAACTGTGTTTTTTTATGAAATCATACAAATTTAATTAGAGAGAGTATATTTTTATGAAATCGTGTAAATTTAATTACATATCTTTTATGAAGCAATACAAATTTAATTACATGATGTGTCTTTTTATGAAACCATATTTAAATGTATTTATTTCAATAGTCATATACCCGTACCCGTATCCAAAATTTGGATCATTTTTAGCCAAGTCCGTGTGTCCTTCAATTATGAGTTTGAATGACCCGACTCTTGGATATGTACCTGTACCCGACACTCGTACCCGAATCTAGGTAACATAGCTGCTTGGCACCAAATGCGGTCACAGATAAAACATAACTACAACAATCCAAAGTGGCCTAAGTACCATGTCACACCATTGTGACAATTATACATCTCATCCATATATTCACCTGTGCACAAGTTAGACAAATGAATGGAAACAAGAGGAAACATGATTCCATCAGTGGCACATTTGGCAATTGATAGTAAGCTTAGAAACTTACAAGGTCAAATCAAGGTTCGCAGTATCGGTATCGGGCCATTCCTATTAGTATCGGGATCGACAGTAACAGTAATATCAGCAGTTTTGGATCAAAGTATCAAATTTTTTGGTATCGGAAAGCAAATAATTATTAATAAATTATTAACATTTTAAAAATATATTGTATACATTTAAGTATAATTTTAAGTATTTCATAGTGTTGTTTCTTAGTAGTTTTGAAATTGAATAAAATAGTAGGCACACTTGTCGATTGATTTACATATGATAGATAAAAAAAAATCTTTTACTGTTTTTGCAAGTTTATTAGGCTTTTACATCCTTGTTGGCTGGTCCTTTTTGTTCAATTTTCTTTGCCGAATTGACCAGAAAAGAGACCCCAATGTCGCTATCGGTCAGTATCACTATCGGTCAGTATCAGATCGGAAATGCAAAACCGTATCAGTATCAGTCGTATCAGATATGAATCGGCTGATACTGCAAACTATGGATCAAATTTTCCCAAATGTCAGATACAACTGACATTATCAATAGAAACCTTAATATCACATTTTGCACAAGAATTCTCCAATTGGACATCCTAAACTTCTATATGATACCTAAAGTTCTGCTATTGCAGATACTATTTTGCAACATTTTCGGTCTTTTTTTCTCCAACAATTGGTTAAAACAGCAACATATGCTAACTTCCACTAGACTAGGGTGAGTTCAAATTATTCATAGAAAACAAAATTTGAAATGACACCAGTTTACAAGATTTTCTTATTACCAGTTGATAGAATAAGTTGTTACATTACACATAAGAAGAAGCCAATAACATTTGTTGATGCACCAAACCAAGCTATTAAAGAAAAAGAAAGCATACGGGAGAAAAATCAATAAACAGGAGACTAAGTCCTTGTGCAGATGTAAATAAAAGTCGAACAGTTCAAATGCAACACAACAAAATAATAGTCCCAAAACAATAGGCTGTTAGTTATTTAGCTGAGATTACCAGTCAAAATTCACTTGCAAAATACTACAAAAATAGACGATAGTACCTAACATAAAACAAATCAGGTAACTGGCTAAATATAGATATTGGACAATATCAGCAAATGACAAATGTATAAAATATACTCACAAATTAGAATAATCAAGTAAGGACTTGGATTATCAATGTTAAAAATAAATAAATAATAGTGCACAGCTAGATTTAAATGCACCTTAAATGGAACCTCCAAATTCCATCAACAGTACCCAAAAATGTGAACTGTTCCAGGATCAACTTAGCATTCAATAATTGATCGCAATTTAAAAATGTTTCAAAAATAATATGAATAAACTCTATCCAGTCAAACAAAGTGTATGATTACACACAGCAAATTTTGCTGAATATTTATCTTGTTTACAACTGGTTTGCTTGCCCTCTATTTCAGTGCATAGATAATAAAGGTCAACAAATTTAAATGCAATAAGCAATTGAAGAAAATTAGCAAGAAGTAGTTCACATAGAAAATTGATAGTAAATTCTAATGTGGCAAATTGCATTTAAGATAAGATAATTGTAGAAAAGTTATAAATGAAAGACGAAGTAAGCAGCAGATGACATTAGAAAGGGGAAGCCGGGAGGGGAAAAATAAACCTTTTCCTCTGTGGCGAGAGGCTCTCTTCCTAGGAAGGAAACCGAGAGAGCCATGCCGAGGGTGCTCAAACTTGCGATGGGACATTTTTACTTACTTCTTAGTAGCCTCTGTGGAGATAAAAGTTAAGAATTCATGTCTGGGGGATAATACATATACATTTGATGATCAACCAAAGCAATAAATGTGAAAAATCTATATAAGATTATATACAAACTTTTGGCAAACGTAATTTCAAGAACCCCCGGTGCACACGAAAGGCATTAGTGAATAACAACCAAAACAGATAAATTGGTACAAATTCCTCCATAACCAAAGGCCTATGGCAAGTAATAACACGTGCCAATTCTCAGGCTCTTTCTGGTATGCCTTCACCAAATACCCCCAATTGAAGGTACTGGCAAAAAAGCGCCCTTTGAGACACCAGCCCTGATTTCTCCATTATTTTTTCATGGACAGGAAATTTGACCCATCACCAGTATTTGGAGTTATAAACAATGTCTTTATGAACAAGGGGGTTCCATTAAATTTTCAAAACTATATATGATAATGAGACAAACAATGTTGCATAATATAAATTTTCTACATTTGAAAAAAAAAATTACACGGTCAAATTTGGCGAATATGACTATATTGAACTGCGATAATAATAAAAACCTGAGCTTTATAAATATGAATGTAATCTAACAATGTCTCGTACCATGGAACAAAAAAAAACATCATTCTTTCAATCATCATAAATAATCAAAATGGCACACAAGTAATTATATTCCGAAATTTGATAGCAAGCGAAAAACAATATTTGCTCTCCAAATATTATAAATTTTATTTGAATTATTTGGAAAATCAATCTGCAAAATTATGAATTACATAACGGCACTCAAAATAAAACTGTTTCTCCATCATGCATTTAGAACTAAATTTACTGCAATGGAATAAATTAGTGACAAATTTCTATAAAAGAACAAAAGAAATCATTTTTCAATGCTTCTGAAACTAAGAATAGGAAAAATATTCAATGATCAAATTAACATGAAAGTGAAAAATATTGGAAGAATTAAAAAGATATTACCCACAGATTTAGAGATTGAGGAGGAATGGAGGAAGGAGGCTAGAAAAACCCTAGGTTCATTTTAGAATTTGGTGGCCTCTTCGTAAGCTTATGTAGGGAAATGGACGGCTTTGATTAGTTCTTGGTCGAATATAAAAGGTGAGGATTCTCTAGGGTTAACTAATACTGGGCCTCCATCATGTGAGAGACAAAGGCCGTAGAGCTAGAGGAACCAAATGGGACGGCTACAGATCATTCTAAAGAGTTTTTTTTTTTTTTTTTTTTTTCATCAAAACTATAATGTATGTTCATCCGATTGTCACGTGTCAATCTATTAGTCAAAACTAATGTAGATGTTCATCAAACTACTCCCAAAATAGTTTAAGTTTTGAGTAGTTTGACACATGACAACCCTTTAGTGGAAGGATAAATATACATCTTAGTTTTTGTGGGTGAAAAAAACGGACTCCCATTCTAAAATTGAACTCTAGTTTCGAAGAAGAAATGTTTGCAATCGGACTTTAAATCCTATCTAATCTATTCTTTGAGGGTCTCTTTGGTGAGGGTTGTTTGGTTTGCGAATTTGTAACACAAAAGTTGTCAAAATTTAAAGTTTAGATGTTTAGTTTGAAAATTTTTAGACAAAATTTACTGTCATTTGCCATTAGTAAAATTTATACAAAAATTAGTGCATTTTTTCCAGGAAAAAAAATTATATGAAAACAGAGGTGACGAAATATATGGATTTATATTTTCAAGAATAAAATTTATATGAAATTTTGTGCATTTTTTTTATCTACTTAATAAGGAACAAATATGTTTGACTATAGTAAAAAAATTAAAAATTAGAATGTGAGAAAGTATATTATAATAATAAATTTAAGATAATTATTTTAAATAATAAAAAATAATAATAGTTACAATTAGATAATATTAATTAAAAATTTGTGTAACTAATTAATTATATTTATTATATAATAAATTAATAAAATATCTCAAATGGTAATTAATTATTTTATTTACTAATTAGTACTAATAATTAGATAATTCAAACATATTTAGTCAAAATCTAGGAATTATAGACATATCAAAACTATTATCTTGTCGTGTTGAACGCATATCCAAAACTCAACAAATACGTATAAAATACTCAATGAAAACACTATATATATATATATATATATATATATATATATATATATGTCATTTTTATCGTGTCCTTATTAATCATTTCGTATTGTATTCGTGCTCATGCAACATAAGTCCAAATGTACGTACAAAAAATTATGTAAGTAAACTTTATTGTACTAATAGCTAACACTAAATATAAAAAAAAAATTTAAAAATATTAACTAAATATCTAGTAGAATAATAAATAAATAAATAAATAAATATGGAAGTGCAGCTTTTCCTTCCATAGTGCAGGAGGAGGGTGGGAGAAACTCCAACCCACATCGCTTACACCTCCAAGAAAACATAGAATGTTTAGAGGTCAGAGGCCCAAATACGAGTGAAAATGGAAATCCAGCCCAAATCATAGTGTTATCAAACAAGCCCTAAAGTAAATAGAACCAATACTCTTTTAGAGCACCTTACTTCTAACTAGACTCAGACTCAACTCGACTTCGGCTGGGCTATGACTGCTTATCATGGCTTATTCTGCTCTCTTTTTTCAAGCTACCCCAATACCTTTTTGATAACAACTTATAAAAAAACATTAAAAAAATAGTTTAATATTGGAGCAGCTTCTGTAAGCAAGTGTGAGATTTTGTCAAAAATAGTTTATTCTTCTCCAATAATCCCAAAACCACATCGTTCATTGATGAGCTAAGTTTGAAAATGGAAACGAGCCCAATGTACATTATTTTTGGGGTGAAACCTGTCAAGCCCACGGCTAGTACTAGAAATTTCAATATCGGCGGTTGCTGGAGGCACATAAGGATTTTGCGTAAGAAATCAGCCCAGTCCAGTCCAGTCCAGTCCAGTCCATTTATTTTCTCGTATTACAATGTACAATATTATAACAGACGGAATCGAAATGTTCGTCGTCTACTTGAGCTCGAGCTAGCTCGATAATTTTCGAGAGAGAATAAAATGGAACTTGAAAATGTAAATTTTGAGTAATGTTAGTTTGGTTCCCACATATCATTTTTTTGTCATTTTTTTGACCATTTTTTTCTTTTACCGTTTTGGCTAAAATATCGATAGAGATAGAAATAGCAAATGTTCCATTTCAAACGAGAATCAGACATGTCCTACTGATATTTCTAAAATCACATTTTGAGCTTGTTGATTACTGTTAGAGAGTGAAGACTTCAAATATTTTAGGTCATGTTTGGTTCACAAAATCATGGCCTTAAAAAAGAAAAATTATTTATTCCCTATGTTTGGATGCGAATGGAAACGAAAAGTAGGAAGAAAAATAGAGGTAGAAATGGTTTCCCAATACTTCTAATTATTTACTTTTCCATCTTTAAGAATTCCGTTTTTTTTTTTTTTCAATAACCTTGACTTTTTTAAAGAACGGACAAAAAATTTGAAAAAAAAAAAAAAAATTTTAAAGAAAAGACGAGAGAAAATTTATTTTCTTTCCGCGAACCAACAGAGTCCTGAGTGAAATCTTTATGTTCATCTGACTTTTCCTTTGTTCCATATATATATGGCCAGGTCAAATGATATTCACATTCTTTTGTAATCCATCAAAAATGTTTCTTTGTTGCAAGCTATTTTGTGCTGATTTAGTGCTTGATTCAGTGAGTGCAATATGGTACCAGTCTATACATAAACCCAGTCCAAATTTCAGCTTTAGTCCAAATCTATGACTAAATTATTCTAATGACATTTCAATTATAGCGTTTGGATTTTTTTTGGCAACTAAACTTTTAACTATTCGATTTTGACACCCAAACTTCTTAAATTGTTCTTTTGAAACAATTTTCGTTTATTTTGAAGTACACCAAAACTACTTTAAAAACATATGTTGCAGTACAAATGTGCTATTTAAATAAATTCAAAATTGGGATGCGAAAATCAAAATTTCTTTCCGGTTTGCTTAAAAATTGACAATTTTTTTTTTTCAAAAGAATAATTTATAAATTTGGGATGCCAAAGTAAAACTAAAAAATTAAGACACAAAAAATATCCGAACATTATAATTAGAGTGCTGTTAGGACAATTTAGCCCCAAATTTATTACAGTCTAGCCCTACTATCCACAGCTTAGTCCAAATTTATTATAATCTAGCCCAACTATCCAACCATTGTATAACAGTCTATTGCTTCAAAAATAAAAAAAATAAAAAGATTTTTAGTTCATTCATTTTTTTTTCAGCATGTGGCAACAAATTTACACCCTACTTGAAAGGAGTACACAATCTCGAAATAATAGTTTCTTTATCCAAAATTCTTCTGTTTTTATTGTGTCTTTAGGGAAGGACCTACATGGGGACGGATGGGACAGTTGCCTTCCGAATTAAATATTTTTGTTCTTTTTAAATTTTATTAATCAATTTTATGTTTTGCACACTAAAAAATTTATAATTTTCAATTTCTATATACATATTTACATCAGATTTTACTTTTTCCTTCAATTTTTTTATTTTTTGATAATTCAATACAAAAAGAAAAGCCCCAACAAGATTTTGATGTAGCGAATTTTATTTAATAAAATTTTGAAATTTTCTTACATTTGAGGTTGATCATAGTCTTTTAAATTTCTGCATCCGTCCTTGTGCGGAAGTACGGCATATCAATGGTAATGAGAAGGATGGAGTGTGGATAAGGTTGCGTGTATCTCCGCCTTCTTGTTAAAATTTTGTACTGTAGGAATCTCGTGGCACTAGGATGCTCTTTTAATCAAGGAGTATTTGCCTTGGCTTTAGAACAGAATTATGCACTTCGTTGTCAGAAATCAACATCTAGATAAAAAGAATCATCAAACTCTAGTTTTGTTTCTTTGCAATAATTGTTAACATACCAAGTCATGCTACATCGTCACGGCATGCCACAAGTATTGTCACCTTCCTTTCTAACTCAACTTTACCCAAAGTTCGTTCATGCGAGAGCTAAACTTAGACATATACCTCAACTTTTCTCCATACCTATCTTGATCATATACAAACCTTTGGGCATTCCTCATACTCTTTTCCTCAAATTATTGGATTTAATATTCTCTTAACATTATTGAGTGATTAATATTTGAGTGACTTTTAACCTGATCTCAACTTTTTTTACCGGACACTTCATCTTCCTCGTCGGACATTAAAAGTTATCCTTTTTGTTGAGGATTTAAGTTTTGATTGTGCAAAGACAAACTTCATATTTCAGATTTAGTGGGCTGGACGAAATCTAATATTCGTTACATTTTGGCTGTTACTATTGGATTTTGGTTGTTACTCTTCGTTCACTTTCAGATTCGTTATGATTGTTTGCAGATGAATAATTGTTCATGAAAAGATATGCGAGTTTCTATATAAGCTCGAGTATACCCAAGTCTCAAATATAACAAAAAAAAAGCATACATAGAAAATTATAAGCATAACACAAGTTACTACTACTCAACAAGAAGAAAAGATGCATAATTGCTATCTGCATCTTTTGCTCGAGGCTTTGTTGTATCCTGGAAGAAGTATACATCTGAATCCAACAACAAACTATTTCTGAGTGGAGGCAAATAACTTTCTAAAAATAGCATCGACATACAAATATACCTCAAAGTCATTTTCGTTTTTTCTTCTATATTATTTTTCCTAGCAATTTCATAAAGTTATTATTATTATTGAGGCTAAAACCTCTTATAAGAATTACCAACAATGGTAGTCCAACCTTAAACTAATAAACCAGTTAGTACAAGGTTTAATAGGTAAAAATAATTAAGTTGTTTGAAATGATTGAGATACACTGATTGACAAATATAGCTCCATTTGATTATGACTGAATTAGTGTGACCACTTCGGCGACGATGGTGTGATTTACTATTAATAAAGTTAAATAAATACTTAAATAGAGGGGGTATATAAACTAACCTCACCTATGTGAATGTAGGAGTGGTGCAGCTTTTCACGAGAGTTTCATAGGTTTACTCTTTGGATCATTCACGAAACCGGAAGATTATCACATGGCCATAAAAGTGCTAAAGCGATGTTTGAAATTGTTGTAATCGAGATGTTGTAATGTGTACGATACCTCCGATTTTACTGCAAAGAGTAATTGGTTTAAAACTAAGGCTACAGATAACTTTAATAAAACTTTGATTATTTGTACTAATTGAAAGTTTAAGCTAGCAACACCTTCTTGTATTCGTTAATATCATTTTGCATTGTGTTTGACAGACTCGGTGATTGTACAATCAAAGTGGGGCCGGGATTGAAAATGGAACTTTGATTCTACAATCAAAGTGGAGGATTGTTGAGGATTTAAGTTTGATTGTACAAAGAAAAACTTCATATTTCAGATTCATTGGGTTGAACGGATTCTAATATTCGTTGGATTTCTGTTGTGACTCTTGGATTTTGGTTGTGACTCTTCGTTCATGATTTGTTCACTTTCATATTTATTCTGACTGACGGAAGATGCATACATGTTCATGAAAAGACATAAGAGTTTCTATATAAATTCAAGTATACCCGAGTCTCTATAACAAAAAACATACAAAAAATAAATAAATCATAAGCATAACACAAGTTACTGCTATTCAATAAGAAAAAAAGATACATAATTGTTGTCTGCATCTTTTGTTCAAGATTTTGTTGTATCCTGAAAAAAAGTGTTCGCACGAACCCAATTGTAAATTTTTTTTCCAAATGAAAACAAATAAATTTCCAAGGAAAATGTCGACATGCATATACGGCTCAAAAGCCAATTTTATTTTTTCTTCTATATTAACACTTTTTCTTTGTCATTAGACTAGTTTGTTTTAAATGCCCATCAAGAAGCCACCACCCACGCACGTTTGTTCTTATCGATCGGACCTCAAAGAGAGGGGCCCAGCTCGCAGCGAAAGCTTGCAGTACTGAGTGTGACAATCTTTACGTATGGGCCCAGGGATTTGTGACATTGGATCTTGAGAATTGATCAAGGTCCGTGTCGATCGATCGAAGGGTCACAATTGCTTGGACGGTTCAAATAAATTGATAGCAGCGATGCTGCATCATCATCATCATCATCTCTTCCTTCTTGCAGCAGAGCTGCAGAATGCATATATATATCTCTTATTGAGTGTTGGAGATGTTCACTTCACTCTCATATGGAGCTGTTTGTTTGTTTGTTTGTTTGCTAGCTATAGTACTAGACTACAGGGTTGTTTGATTGACTGGTATTGTTCCAAACATTAATTTTAAATATTTCACTCGGAAGATCCCATCAGAATGCACTCTGCAACTGTGCTTCAGTCGTGTAAGTAACCAAAGAATCGAAGAGCTGAAACGTGGAACAAACAGACAAACCAAAAGCAAATTCCATCCGCTATATATATGCTTCTTGATCAGCACCAATTCCAGTGCTGCAGCATGTTGGGTTTTTAAAATTACTCCCTTGGAGCATCCATACTAGATGAGCTAAAAAATGCATCTTTAGGTTCAAATTTTTAATTAAAAATAAATAAATATGGAATGGATTATATTTGTATGAGAACAGTAAACAAATAAATCTTTACGCTCAAATGAGACGAATGGATATAAATCCAGATATTTTTGTAGAAGCATAAAAATACTACATGCCGCATAGAGCTTATGCCGTATAAAATATGATAGATGCGGCCGCATAATAGCCTTCATAAGGCCTGATCAACCAAGTCGTATAGTATACTATATGCGCCTGAATGACCACAGAGCAGGGCGGTCGCATAAAATTCCCTGACACAGATCTCAATGTCTGTCAGAAGCTCTGACACCTCACTCATCACCCTGAGATGCTTCAGAATCCGTGCAGACGACGACTCAGGAAAAGAAAACAAGTCACATCAGTGCATTAATTGCCTCGACAGACGGGCCATGCCACGTGTCCTACGTATGCGGCTTCAAGACCCATACGGCCTCGACATCATGCGGCCAGAGGGTCCACCTGACCAAGGCCAAGCAAGAGTACGCATGCGGCTTCAAGACCCATGCGGCCTCGACATCATGCGGCCAGAGCGTCCACCTGACCAAGGCCAAACAAGAGTACGCATGCGGCTTCAAGACCCATGCGGCCTCGTCCACATACGGCCGAAGGGTCGTTCCGACCAAGGCTAAACGAGAGCTTCTATGCAACTACAGCAGTATGCGGCTCTCAACTCAGAAGATTTTCTGTTACAACCGAAGACGATTTCTCGCACAGTTAGTATTGACCAAGGGTCCAATTGACCGAGTTATGCACTCAACATCCCCGAGATCTCTTCAAACAGAAAATTCTAACCAAATCCACGTGGCGGCTTGCCTGCACCATGCGGCAACAGTTGCAACCATATTCTGTTGAAGGAGCCTTATACGGCCACCAAATAGAGGCATATGCGACACCCATAGCCCATCAGCACGAGAGCTATAAATAGGAGCAACTGGAACATTCTAAAGATCGGCTTTTTCTGCTTCAGAGAGAGACCGAACCAGGCGAGGCTGGCTATCTGCGGATTCACACTAGAACCAAGGAGAGAAGTTTCTGCGTCCAAATCGTCCACGGAGTAATGAGAGTTGCTATACTCCTAACCCTCCATCGTCACCCCCCAGATCAAAACAAATTTGTACTTAGATTGTCTCTTAAGACTCTACTCTGTACTCTCAAGTTTGTTAATCAAAATCAAGTCCTCTTGTTCTTCCTTTTGATTTAAATGGCAAACAATCATCCTTCTTTATTTTTTTCAAAAAATAATATAAAATATATAATCTAGAGATCATGTGATTCAGATTGAGCCTTATTATTCTACAAAATGAGTTCCTATATTCTGAATGTAGAAATTCTTAGGCCCAACCTATAGCTCATGTGGCTGGGACGGGGCCATCATAGAACTCTAATTGAACCTTACTATTATACAAAATGGGCTCCTACATTTTGAATCTAGAACATAGAAATTGGGATGAGCCCTACTATTAAGATTGAGCTGAAGAATGCAACTTAAGGTCGTCCATGTACTGAGGGAACGTCTTGGTGAACTACATAAATTGTTCCACCCCCTGTATGAATTTATCCCACACAATGCGCATGTTATCATGATTACGGTTGTACATCCACGAACGATAACACATGTAGTAATTCATATCTATTTCAAGATACTTCTGCAAAGATGAATAGCTATCATTCAAGTATATTATCCAAATGGATGCACTACACCAAAATAGATAATTTGAAACATTAAGCTTTTTTGGTTTTGAAACGGTATATAAACGTTCCTAGGTTTTGCAACGCATTTTAACTATTCCAAACTTATTAAATGTTACTAAAATTATTTTGCCTAAAAATAAGTTTTATTATATTTTGCGGAACACTCTAGAAGTGTTTTAATTTGTGTTCAATACCCACCCTCTACTCACGTGAGGTTAAGAGAAAAGTGTTCAACAAAAAATTTCTCTCTCATCCATTCTCACCTTCTCTCTCTTCTCTCTCCCTGGAGAGGCCGCCACCTTCCCCGATCCCCCCACGTACAGCGCCGATGCGGCCCCGATCTCCCACTGGTAAGTAATCCTCTCTCTCTCTCTCTCTCTCCCCTCTCCCACTCCCTCTCCCTTCATCTCTCTCTTTCCCCTCCCTCCGTACCCACACCACCATGCCTACTCTCTTTCCTTCCCCCTCCCTCTGCCCCCTGCCCCCATGGTGTCACGCCCCGATCTCCCACAGGCAAATCGACCGTTCCCGCTAGGCGGGAATCACCCTCGCCAGCGCTCCCGCGGAACGATCGCTTGACCCATCCGGGCATGATGCCGCACGAGCGTGAGCCACGCCCGTGCAAGGCCGTGGTTCATTGGCTGGCGGTAAGAGTTCTAAGCCACAGAGTCGCACAGATTGTCCGAGTGCAGCGGAGTTATAAACGCATAGCAATTTGGTAACAGGTTCACTGAGTCGACAATATAGCGGAAGCATTGAAACACAAGTTTGAAGTGAAGCAACTCTTTTATTGATATAAACATGTGTTACAGGCGGCGTATAGTCAAGATTACAAGTCGCTCAAGCCTCTCTCTCGAAACAGTAAAGCGTGCCAAGTGGCTACAATTGTGGATGATTGTACAGGCGATGTTCAGGCGACGCTCCAACATTATGTCTTGTATATGTGCTTCAGTTCCGGACGCACCGTTGCTTCGGAGTGATCTTCATGCCTAAGTACGCACGTTGGAGGCATCCGCACCGCACGAGGTTCTCCCGCACCCTACATACAAACTGGTGGATTATCAGTACATTGAATGCACTGGTGGGGAAACTACTCGCCCGCTCGACAAATCCAAACACGTAATACAGGTTTCGTGCACAACTATTAAGTTGTCTTTCTAGTTGCCTTAAGATCAGTTTCATGCATATTTTGAATAGCTTAACGTGTCGGGCAGTGCGCCGTGCGATGTTTGAGGAAACACGACGAGACTAACCAACTTACCAACTCTCCTTCCCTGTCCAAGGCAAACATTGTTAATTCAAGCAGAAACATGTATAAACATTCAGGCGGCATAGCATATGCAAATACGAGGGTCGTTTTAACATGATCGTTCAGGTGTTTAGTTAATTTGTTTCATGCAATACAGTATCTCGCACGCGGATAGCCGCTAAGCGAGGATGATTTGTTTATCTTTCAGTTACAAGCAAGCATGCAACAAGCTAAATACAAGGCGATCACTGGTGTATGCCATAATGGATGGTATAGTCTTTGACGAGAATGGTATGCAACGAAATACAAGGGGCACTACAAACCATTCCGCCGAACAAGAGACTATATAGTCTTGACGAGAATGGTGTGCAACAAAAGTACAAGAGGCGCTGCATGCCATTCCGCCGAACAAGAGACTAAGAACAATTGGTCTCGCCCGGACCGGGTCGATGCCAGTGCCCCAGCATCGCCCGCGAGACCGTTACCCTGTGCACTGGTTGTCCATGATCGAACGGGGCCTTGGTTGGGGCAACAAGAGTACAAGACAAGAGTCATTGTCGTTGAGACAACAATAGTACAAGACAAGAGGCATTGCTTGTTTTTCATTCTCTTAGTCGTTCTGAACAATATCCTGTATAACAGGGTGTTGGCCTGGCTTATGTTACAAGTATTGGGTTAAGGCAACGTACAAGCAGACAAGCATGCGTTCTAAGGAACATAAGTAGCACGTTTGCTCGGGCCCGAAGGTAAGCCGAGAGATGAAACCGTTAGGGACTTAGCATGCGAGGATCTGAACATATATAAGCAGTATTTCATTTTCCATGTTCTAGCATAGCAATACAAGTTGGGATTATTCCCTTAGCTAGGTGCGTTGGATTTATTAGCATGCAGGGGGTTATTCACCTAGCGACTAGCATGAACATTCCAGATTTTATGTGTGCTGGCTAAGCAAAGACAAGTTCACCGTAGCCACCCACCTTAGCGATGATTCGCCTCGGTAGAGCGATACGTCAAGTGAGCCTCTGAAAGCCTAAGCCGAATTCCTGTAGGGGCAAGTCTGGATATCCTTTGCTTCTTGTTTGAGGCAAAGCGGATCGGGACAGTTGCACTTTTGCCGTTTTTGAGACGGCAGTCCGCTTGAGCGGAACGGGGTGTTACACATGGCCTCTCTCTCTCTCCTTCCCCCTCCCCCCGTCCCCCCGTCCCCATGCCCTCTCTCTTTCCTATCCTATTCTAAGATCTTATTGTTCTCTCGTAATGATTCGATTAGGATTACGTTTATAATGGTTAGGGTTTCATTAAGATAGCTAGGGTTTTAACCTCTTGGTATGGCGTTCCTAGATCTAATAAATTGAGGGTTCATAAATTGAGGCTATATATTTAGACTCTTGTTAAACCTTTTTTTTGGGAATAATGTGACTAATTCATTTGAAATATGATTCAATGGATCACTGTTTTAGGTTTTAGGTACAAATCTTCATTTGAATGGTCTCCATATAACAGAAAACACATATTTGGTATCATTGTATTCCTTATGGATCTTTATTTGATTAATTATGTCATTTGTTTCTTATTATATTTCTTTGTTCTGTTTTCTAGGTATATTTGTGCTTTCCATCGAAGTACAGTTAAAATTTTAGTTCTATATTTTGATAAAGGTTACCTCATTTACTGTTACTGAGCATTCTTCTAGCTCCTTTATTTTGGAGTTCTTTCTTTTCTTTAGGGTGTTCCGCTGACCCCTTTTTCTAGTAAGGACATTATGGTATTTAATTGATAAATATATAAATGTTGAGAAAATAATGATGGTTGTCTAGTTTTTCTTATTTTTAGTTTGACTTTTAGATGCCGACTTTATAATGGTACAAATATTGAAAGAAAAAGCACAAAAGCGTATTGTATTGGATCATAGAAAAGTGTATCATATGATTTTGTGTCCCATCGATTCACCTATACGATCGGTATCAAAAACTTTTGGTATCATATAGATGCGTATCATGTATTGTATGAGATACATAACTTGGTTACCTGATATGGCAATGATAAAGAATTACAAGTGTTATTTGATTTATATCAGTAAATGATAATTGGGATAAAAATATATAGATGCAAGCAATTTTGTCCTTTTTTTGCTTGTTAAATTACATCTTGTTGATGCACTTATATTTTTCACAATTTTACGTTTCTTTCTCGTTAAGGGGACATTCTGGGGGCAATGATTGAATGTTAATAGTGGAATCACCGACCTAATTATAAAGTCTTGTATTTTAAGAAGTTGCGTAGAATGGTTTGAAATATAGGAAGTGATGGTCTTCACGATTGACCTGTATCTGTTCTGTATCAACTACATACTGTATAGGGCCTAGTCTGTCTGTCTACAATTTGTTCCCTTAATCCAGAATAGTTGTGTCTACCCCTCCTTGATAATTTAGTGACATATTCTAAAAAGAACTAGTGTTTCGATGGAGGAATTGATATCCATCACATCATGTTTAGTGTGGTCACTTGGATGCTTAACTTATTATTGCTTAATGTGTTCAATGTATCATTATATTAGTAATAGAGGAAGCAGTCATCAAAGAGATAACACACATCTTATTACCATTAGATACCTTGGACAGAATATAAGCAGTATGAATTTTGAAATATTTTGTCTATGAATATTGGTTAAGTATCGGCAGAGATAGCTATTTAGTGATAGGTATATATACCTACTTATGTATCTTTAGCTATGTGTATCTATGTTGTATGAGTAGGTATATGCATGTATTAGCTATGTGTATCTATGGTGTATGAGTAGGTATATGCATGTATTAGTTGCTTTAGTAGTTAGACATTAGTGGATAGCTAGTAGTATATACTAGTAGTTGGTATTATAGAAGTTATATTAGATTGACATATACATGTCTTAGTATATATAGCTAGTGGGGAAGCTACTATATCTTAGAATCACATTTACCTTGAGATATCATGGTAAGTGTCAAGGTATTGAGGGTTACTCAAGGTATTTGAGTTGGTGTCGAGATGGAGGTTTAGTAGTGCGATACCGCATTAGTTCAAAACCAATGTATCCATTTAGTAATTGTAATTAGGAGTATATTTAATATTGTTTGGATATGCTATTTCCATGTCTTTGTTTGCGTATCTTGCGATACGGTATCTTAGTATCTTAGATTTAGTTTGTTTGGCCTAGATTCATAGTGTATGAACCCAATATCATAGAGATAGACTCATGCAACATAGAAATAGGTAGTTTGACCAAGTTTGATCGATTTGACTTAGAGTTGACCTAGTTTGACTATTTTGACTTAGAAATGGCTCTTTGACCTAGATGTTGACTAGTTTAACTTATTTTTATTCCAAAATCTTGTATTGATGTTATATTCCCTATCTAGGTCTTCGTGGTACCATACCAAACATCTGTGATACTATTCACCGGACTTCAGGTGAGTACATTCTCTGATAGTTTCTCATTTATGATATCCTCTATGTTCATTGTATCTAGTGTAGATATCCTTGATTTCTTGATATGATGGTTACACGGATTGGTATATCCGAATCTTGTCATGAGATGTTATTCCTTGGTATATATGGTGTATCTTGTGCAAGCCTTATTTTATTGTTCTTCTTGTACATGTACAGACACTGATTCTCGGGGAGACTAGCTATCTTCCTAGAGAATCCCATGCCATAGCGTACCATGGTTGGATCCACTATACCAGTCGGGGTTGGGGAGTATGTAGTGTAGATATGTAATCATACCCTCCTTGTATCAAGTCTTGTTCATTGAATAGTGTTAATCATACACCGCACGTATGATTAGCCAAGCCATATATATATCTTGTATCAAGTTCCCAAGTCCATCACATGTTAAAGCTGGTACTCACTCACTTAGTCATTAGTATTCTTGTTCATTGTCATATTGTTCATTCTTGTATTTATTTCCAGTATTTCCTTTATTGTATCTCTTGTATTTGTTGTTGCATCTTGTATATTCACATCTATTTACTGTTACATAGTTTATATCATTGATTAGAACTGCTGTTAGAGATGTACTATGCTCCTTTTCTAACTGGATATATTTTCCCCAGATGACACTGAGGAGTCGTACTCTACTCATTACGGGCCTCAGGATGTTGTGGGCTTAGAGTCAGAGACTCTGGCTCAGGAGGGACTCATCTCTACTGAGACAGATGATCCGGGACTTGTAGCTTTTTAGTATTCTCTTGTACTGAATTTGTCTCCAACTTATTGTTTAGTATTTCTTCAGACTCATTGATGTTATTATTTTGACTCATGAGTTGTATGGTGACTATTCTATTCTTTTATCTTATTCGTGCTATTCTCTATCTTAGATCTGTGATTGAGTATATTGTTATTGTTGGTGGCTTATTGTATTGTTAGATAGATTATCTAAACAGCGTTCTACTGCCGATTATGCGGCGTAGGCTGGACGTTATTCCCGACTTGTATCCCTACACCGGGTGCGGGTCGTGACAACATGTGATGCATTTGCTAAAACCTCTTTTACAATAAAAGTAATACTGTTATAGGGGGTCCATGATTTACCTGCATATGGAACACTATCTGGTTGTAATATTCATGGCTATAAGGCTTGTCCAGTATGTGCCAATGATGTTGACTTTGAGCATCTTGAAGACTCAAAGAAAATATGTTATCGAGGCTATCGTCGATTTTTAAGATCTGACCATAAGTTTAGAAATGATAAAAGATTCAACAAGACCATAGATCATCGACCAACTCCACGACGATTATCTGGTGAAGAAGTGGAACAACGAATTTATGAATTTTTTTAGAGTAACAATGGGCAAGGGCTTAGTAATGTCAGTGGAAAAAAGAAAAAGAGTAAGAACATTGGTAAAAAATGCAAGGGTAGTGTCGATGAAGATGTCACTCTGAATGATAATTCCATTATTGCACCTCCATGGTCGAGAAGGTCGATTTTGTTTGATTTGCCATACTGAAAGTTTCTTGAGGTTCGTCATAACATTGACATCATGCATACCGAAAAGAATGTCAATGATCACTTATTAAGCATGTTGATGAATTTCACTAGAAAAATAAAGAATGGGTTGAAGGCACGAAAAGATTTAGAAAAAATTAGGCATCAACAAGAAATTGTGTTTAGTAGAAGAAAAAAAACACCAAAAAAACTTTAATGCCAAAGGCATCATATGCCTTAACTAAGGAGGAAAAGGAAGAATTTTATCGTTGCTTGAAAGATTTAAAATTGTCTACAGGGTTTTCCTCTAACTTGAGTAATTTGGTGACTATCCAACCTCCAGAATTAAGGGGGCTCAAATCACATGACTATCACGTGATTATGCAACACTTACTTCCAGTTTTGCTTAAACATGCTTTTAAAAAGGAGAAGGACTTAAGAATTGTTATCCATAGAATCAGTTTATTCTTTAATATCTTTTGTGCTAAGGTGATAAATAAGGAGGAACTCTGTAAAGCAAAGAGGACATTGGTGGAAGCTATGTGTATTCTTGAAAAGGAACTTCGTCCCTCCTTTTTTGTCATAAGTGTGCATTGTATCGCTCATTTGGCTGATGAGGCTTTGGCATGTAGCCCAGTTAGATTCTGATGGATGTACCTATTTGAAAGGTATACAATCTTTTGTTAGAAAATACATTTTGTATTTAATGCAATTCACTTATTCTATTTAATAAAACTTTTTAATTATGCATGACCGATTAATGAGTCGGTATAAAGAGTATACCCTTAATAAAAGGTACATAGAAGGCTCTATAGCAGAGTCTTATCTTGCAGATGAATCTGTGATGTATTGCATGGAGTATATACCAAACACAAGCATTGGTACTCATAAGTCGAGTCAAGAAGATTGGTTGGATGAGGACGTTAACTTTACAGATGAGAAACCTTTAGATGTTGGAAAAGTCATCGAGCTAAACAATGTACAATTTGAACAAGTACGGAGATGGGTACTCAATCGACTTGAAGACTTGGACGATTGGGAAAAGTAAGTTTTATTCATATAATTAGCTAAATGACTATTATATTTGTTAAGAGTATGAGTTATTTTGATTGTTGTGAATTTATGCAGTAAGTATGCAGAATATTCCCAAAGGACGTTTGACCAGATTCGAAAAGATGGGGCTAGTAAGACAAGCACAATAATCAAGAAATTCATTCCTTGGTTATGTGATGAGGTAATTTACCTAAGCTAAGTCACATTTTCTTACTAGTTTGTGTCACTTTTCAAGTTTATTTACTAGTGAAATATTTTGCAATACAGTTACAGAAGGATGGGGAAACCAATACAACCTTATGGAGATTAGTCAACGGTACAACGTATAAGGCAACAAGATACAATAAATATTGTGCCAATGGTTTTGTCTTTTCGTCAAGTACTTTCGATACAAATTTGGTGACTCAGGACAATGGTGTATCTATGAAGTCTTATACTACTTTTGTTGCTGGTCGAAAAGACAAAAATCCAAAGGAAGGAATGATGACTTACTATGGAATAATTAGAGATATATTAGAGTTGGACTACATAGATTTTAAGGAGACTGTATTTTATTGTGATTAGGTCAAGGTAGAGGATTCAAAAAATGGTTGTAAGGTTGATCATATTTGGAATCTTGTGATGGTAAATTTGAAGAAGCTCAAGAACAAAGAAAAAGTGGAGGAGGAACCATTTATTTTAGCTCGAGAAGCCACTGGAGTATTCTATTCTAAAGATCAAAAGGAAGATGGGTAGCATGTGGTCTTACATACGCCCAAGAGGCTAACTAAGCAAGTTGACATGATAAGCATCCCCACCGACTTTCAATCCATTTTGAATGACAATCCTAACCTACAAAATTTGTTCAATTTTGATGAATGAAAATATTATAGTGCAATGTGATTCATTGGAAAATGGTATGGTCTCAATTTCTCTCGAATTTCATAGTTTGTACTCCAAAAGCTGTCTTTTAATCAGCTTATCATAAATTTTTATTCACTTTACTCATTTTTATGGTAAATTTGAGCAGAAAGAACACGTTTTACAGATCTTTCTTCCTTTTGAAGACTTAATCTATTGTTTTATATATTGAATCTACTAAGCTACGTCTCAAATGATTTCATGAGATACTGGAAGCCACTCTGGATTGGCTATTATTGTATCTATCTGAAAATATTTCCATCCATATTTGTATTGTCCTTTTCCGTATCTTGTATCTATATATGAAAGTATTCATATAGTATTGTGTCCTTATCCATATTCGTGTGCAACCAAGGTTGTGATCCTGGAGACAGGCACTATGTGACCCCAATTCTTCGACCAACTTGTAACTAGTGGAAGTTCAACCTGAATAACTTATAATTCTTACATGGAGATCAATATGCTCCCTCTACTTTATTATGTAGTACATGGAGATCAATAGGCTCCCTTTATTTTATTATGTAGTCCAAATATGCCCTCTAGCAATCTAGTGATCGTTTTCGACTGGTTGTCCTTATTTTTCAAGGTAAAGTTATTTTAATATTACTATTTTATTCCCTTCCCACTTTTAGGTTTTACTTTAAGAACTCCAGGTGCATAGAATTTGATGTTTATAGAAATTCAATGCTAGTCTATACCCTGACCCTTGTGGAAGTCTCTTGTTATGCACATTACTATCATCCAGTCCAGACACAAATTGCAGTTATTCATTAGGAATTCCTTAAGCAATAGCTTTTTTGATGTAAATTTTGTAACTTTCTTGATTATGCAAAAGTAGTCTTGCCTTTATGATTTCTTGCAACAAGGCAAGCTCAATTTTTGCTGGTTAAGGCCTTGCAACAGAATTTGGTGCCTACATGTAACATAAAATCTCTATTTGTGTGAGCAATTCAAGTTGATACCTATCTTGGTGTACCAGGGCCTGATAAAGAAAAGCATAGAGATCAATGTTTCCTGGAAAGAAACAATAGGTTCATAATAGACAATGATCAGTGCTCGTTACTGGATCAGACTATTTAGGCAAAAAAAGTGTATAGGCGCCCACTGAGCATGTAAGGATTAGGAGCCACACAGTTCTGACACAACTAAAAGAGCAAAAAGGTTATCAGACCACAATAAAGGAAGCAAAAGAGAGTGACATGAGGACCAAAGAGAAGCAATTAGTTTCACCCTTACTCATTTGTATAATATCTTTACTTGCATTTCAAGCTCTCTTGATTCATTAATATCCTTCTTTGGTTAATTCACCAAAGAGAAAAGAGACAATTAGGTGCCATTTCAATACACCAATCTAATGGTAGTTCTGTTGGATGGTAATCAAACAACCACATTCTGTTGCTGGGAGACGAGTACAAGAAAATGAATGCAAAAAAATTTCCTTTTGTTGTTGCCTATGATTGCTTTTCTTTAATTGTTAGAAAGAAAAATTGAGGAAAAAAAAAAACTACGAAAAGATTTTATCTATATTTCTATTATCTTTCTCGTCTCTTTCTTTACAATCAATTGAACAAAGCAGCAACCTCATTATCTATTAACATAGTGTGCAGTATCGGTCGATACCGATACAGTTTGGCATGTCCAGATCCGAGACCGACTGATAGCAACATTGAGGGTCACTTTTATAGTCAATTCGGCAAAGAAAATTGAACGAAAAGGCAAATTAACAAGGGTGTAAAAAAGCATGGTCAGGTTGTAAAAGCAAGTAAAAGAAAAAAACTTATCTATCGCAGGTAAACCAATCAACAAGGGTAACTAGTATTTTATTCAATTTCAAAACTACTAAAAACAACACATGGAAATACTTAAAATTATGCCTAAATGTATAAAATATTATTTCTAAAATCCGGTGAGCCGAACCCACTGCCATCACCACTCGACGACTCTGGTCACCACTCCGACGACCCCGCCGCCGCCGACGACCTCGGCCTCGACGACGACTTCGGCTTCGACAAGAACTTCCCCGAGCGACCGTGACTGAACGCATGTGAGCAGCGGGTGACTGACAGTAGCCGCCGACGATCGAGCACCGCCGCCACCGTCCACGCGCAGCACACCGCAGCCGACCCCCTCTGTTTACAGTGAGTTATCTTCCTCCACGTTGTATCAATTCTCGAACGGCCTGTTGCATTGTGTTCACAGTATGACCCTCTCGAACCCTATATAATTAGTTCAGGGTATCGTGTCCTATGTCGGGTCGCAAATCGTGACGCAAAACAGGAAATAATAACCCAATTTATGGTTCAGAAAACTGTCCCAAAGTCCCATGTTCATGGCCATTTTTCTTCCAACCTAGTTAATATTTTTAAATTCCACTTGAACAGTAAATTAGACAACATAACCAAAATTTAATCCCATTAATTATTTTATTTTAGTTTATTGTATGTTGAGTTTTATTCGCGGTTGAAGTTGACTAAAAACTTGGTTTTCAAAACCCAAAATTTCCCGAAACTGGATGCGTCCCGCTAAACAAGGCAACTTTGTCGTGTGTAAATTGCATTGAAAGGCGTGTATCGTTAATACGAACGTGTAAAATTTCATAAAAGTTGATTTGGATGTGCGTGCATACCGGAATCAAAGCGTATCCGTCGAAAAGCCCCATATCGCCTGTTTTGACACTCGTCATAATTTCGTGTATGCTTGTTGTTTCGCAATGAAACTTGCGCCATCTGATTCGTAGTGTTACGCTAGTATTGTGACCCAAGTTTGGTTCGATTCTGAGAACGTTGACGTAACCCCGTTCCGCGGGGCCCATAGTTCCATTTGAAGGGCGATCATGACCGGCTCATCAGAATCCAGTTCTGGACGTTCCGTTGGGTTCGTATCATCGTTCTGGACTTATAGACACTAAGTTTGACAAATTTGGAGAACTTTATCTCTGACACATTTTTCGGTGCGAAGTAGGCCACATGTGAACCCTGCTTTGACCAGAAACTATCAATTCTGTCCCTGTGTCCAAATTGGACTTATGGCTAGTCAATTCTAGCTATTTCATGTATTCTGAGAGTGATGGTAATGTTTGTTTCAGCATCCGGAGGCGTACCTGGAGATTCCATTGATATCGGAGCAACTGTTGGAGTTCAGAACCCAGGCAAGTGTACCTTGCCAACTTGCAGTAAATCCTATTATAATATCGACTTGTGTTTCATTTTATATATATTCTTTTGATGTACCTGTTCAACCTAGGACCGTGAGACGTTGCTTAACGTCCGAACAAGATTCGGGTGTCGACGCCGTACGCGGAGTCGTGTAACGTCACTTAGAGAGTTGATACTACGATCATATATTTTTCGTGCTTGGTTTACCAAGTACGTCATACCATAGGACACTTGACACTATCTATGTGACAGAATCTTTTCTGAGTTATTCGTGGTGATTCTGTATAGGCTTACAGGATTCGTGACATAAGTCTTGCATATACATAGATATCATTATGACTCGTTGTATTAGCTAGAGGTCATGATCTTGCGTGTTATGGACATGAGACGTGAGGTTACATTGGGTGGGGAGAGTCTCACCATACTACAGGCTGATTATGTTTATATATATATATATATATATATATATATATATATATATATATATATATATACTATATTACTGGTGGTACCTTAGACTCTCTCTTTGGCACATTTACTGGCCCTTCGAGATATTACATGCTGCTATTGGTTTTCCCGACACAGAGCCTATAGTAGTTTCAGCCTGAGTATGATTAATGCTCCCATTTGCATTTCACATAGCTGGTTACATAGCTTGCCCTGTTGATATATTTTTATATACTGCATTTTATTTGGCTTGAGTTATTCTTGTACCTTGCTATGTCCCATGAGGACCTGGAACCGAATTATGTCCCCGGATATAGCAGAGGAGATTTACCCGAGGTATACGGGACATGAGCTGACGCTGTAGCAGTACTGGCACCAGAGGACGAGGTTGTGCCAGATGATTTCTCCTGAGTATTTTGTTATATACTCAGTTATTTATGTTTCTAGTTACTCTATATCCTGACTCTTGGATCACTGTATTAAACTTATTATCGGGTTGTTCCCCGAGACACTTTTTATTAAGACTTGTTAATGGATTATATTTTTTTTTATTAGCCTGACATTTTGGATTGTGTTTACTTTCTGTGGATGAGATTAGAACTAGACTATGACATGTATCGTAGACCATTGTATACAGCTTAAGTATACTCTAACGGGTCCATTAAATTGGGTTTGCCCATTGGAGTTGTGCTGCTGGCCATTGCCACGTGGCTAGTCCCTCGGTATTTTGGGACTGGGGCGTGACACTTGGAAATTGACTAAACCATTTTGTCCATGCTTGGAGGAATCGTATTATATCACATGTCGTGTAGCACGTAGGTACCCCTCAGTGTAAACATATAATATAATCACGTAGGAACACTTAGCACGTAGGAACACATAGCACGCAGTAAGTGTATCAGTACGGATATAAGTGGTCGAGTCAAGTCACCAATCACAGTAAATCACATGAGTTCTATCATATTGCAACACATAAGTCAAGTCATGCACATAGGTGGTATAGTTACTTAGCGCATGGTCGAACTATACACATGGTCGGGTCAGGCATACAGGTGGGTCTAATACTCTCAGAGTCATCAAGATTACACATATGAATCAAAATTTCAATGGAACACTCAAACTAAATCAATTCAATAAATGTGTGCAGGGGGAGCATGTGCGCATGAAGATCAAGGCCGCATGGTCGAACTGAGCGCATGAGAATCGGGAACGCATGGAATATGTGATGCATAGACAAGCAAAGTCCACTCATCGGGGCAAGTGCTAAGTGACGGACAATAAATACAAATCAGAGAAGTGATTGATGTAACTTGATGTAACAAGCTAAAAATGTTAGGGAGATAAGACAAAAGCATAAAATGCTGTGCAGAGTCACAAAAGTCGTGCAGAGGAATGCGCCCAAAAGAAGAGACGCATGGCTCGAGGCCGCATAGTCTCCTGGCCACATGGGCGCATGGAGTCTGACCTTAGCAAATTCCAATGCGTTCAAGGTACCATGCGTCCGACTTTAGAATGCATACACAGAGCAGTCATGCGTCCAACAAGATGGGCGCATGCTGGAGGGGCGCATGGTACTCCATCGTCCCAGAACAGCAAGTTCGTCCATGAAAAAGCTCAAAGAACCCAAAAACTTGTTCCCTTCATAAAAATTGCATTCAAACTCCAAATCAAGTAAACCAAAAGCCAAAACGCCAGAAATGGAATACTCTATCACCTAGAAAAACTGGGTTTTCTAAAATACCATATTTTAATAAAGCAAAACCAAGAAAAACTTATGGAACCCATGAAAATCCTAAACAAAAAATATAGATCTACTCACATCCACACATCAAAACCAAAAACTCCAAACATTAAAAGTGTTTAGAATCATAATGACACATATTAGACTAATAAAATGCAAGAAAAAAAAAGCAAGAATTAAAATCTAAGGATTTCTCCATATCATGCAAGGTGTACTTGCCTAAAATGAAAGGAGGAGGAGAAATGAGAGAATGAGGGAAGAGAGAGAAAGAAGTTTGGTTATATAGCTAGGGTTTGAGGTTTAGACCATGGGTTCTCTCATAACTTGAACCAACCCACAAAATAAACCATGAACCACACTAAACCAAAGAATGAGTTTACTCTTCATGCAACATAATAAAAATAAAAGCAAAAAATAATACGTCACAAATACGTATATCGGAAACGGAGAATGACAATATATATATATATATATATATATATATATATATATATAGAGAGAGAGAGAGAGAGAGAGAGAGAGAGAGAGAGATGATATAGGAATTTTTTGGAGCCAAATGACCCCCAAATATCCTCAAAAAAGAGTGTTTATAACGAATATTTTGGTCTTTTTTAGCAAAATGATCAAAATATCCCTAAAACGTTCAAAAAATAGCCACTAAAATAGGGATATTCCCCAACGAATATATCCAAAAAAAAAAAAAATTTAAAACTCAGTCAAATCAGACTGAACCAGGCCAGAACTGGACCGGTCTGAGCCGGGCCAACCGGATCCACCGAATTGGATCCGACCCGAACAAAGACTAGACCGGTCCGGACTTGCGGGTCGAATTTTCCGACCCAGTTCGAACTCGTGAAAAAAGTGAACCGAAACAGATCGATCCGTTAACCAGATTCGAACCGTCCGAACCGAATTTTGAACCGTCCATCCTTTTACACACTTTAAAATTCAAACACAAAATCATAGTGTCCAAGGAATATCATGTGATAAGAGAAAAGTCGGCAAACCTTTCATTTCAATGATACTAACTTCCAACGGTCGACTGGATCTTGTGATCAATGTGATGGAAGAAAAATATTCCTCTATATGTTCCTTTGTTTTAATCTCCCAAAAAGAAAGTAGAGTGTGTATATATTCCCTTTAATCAAATGGTGACTTGATAGGTCACATCCTGATGTTGACAGGTCTGCTTAATCTATAGTTAGTTGCTTGCCGCCCAAAGTTTAGGCTCTTTTTGTCACATCTTTCGGAAATAATCATCACTGCAAATATACAGTCAAATTATTATTAAATTTGAACGTATTCTTGATTATGGATGGGACAGAATCATACAAGTCCTTGGAAGGAGACATGGGTCTAGCCTGACCTCAAATTGGACCGTGTGGTTGGGGTCTACATGACAATATTAGATTATGCATGTCCAAATAGAAATAGGGATGACCTGGTCACATATAATGGATTTTGTTAGCTCTCCAGAATGATCCAAGATCAACATGCCTGGTGATTGGGGAACAGTTTTAACCATGTAAATAACAGCTTGCACATGTGTTAGGAGTGCTGAGGAATTAAACTTTGTGAACAAATAATATAAATTATATTAAGTTTATAATGGAATCATAAAAGGAAAACAACTTTTTTTTACTTGCATCGAGAAGCCAACCAAATGACTAAAATAATGATTGCTTTCACTTATTTTGTTGCATTATATATACTTAGTAATATTTACATATATTATACGTTCATAAAATATTTATTAATAAATAAATAAATAAATATAAATTTATCATAAAAATATTATTTTTAGAAATTGAACTCAAACAATTAAACAAAATAACTTACATTTTAATCACTTGAATTAGAATTGTTTAGTTATAAATATATTATATTAGGTAGTTAAATATTTAGTTAAAATTTTAAATCATTAATGAAGTATTTAGATAGTTGTTTAGTTTTTTTTTTCTTATTATTTTTAATTATTTTAATGAAGGATAAACATACGACTTGGACGGTTCACTTTTGAGTCGTTTTAAAGTCGCATTATACATATACTAGTAAACTCACGTGCGTTGTACGTCAAATAATTTTTTCTAATAATATTGAAAAATAATTTAAACATTTAAAAATATTTGAATTTGGATTTGTTGTATACAAATTTATATTTTAATTAACATTTGTTAAAATTTTAGTTATATTTTAATTATAATTTGTTATTGATATATGTAAATAAAAGAGGGTATTCGGTTATACGATTTTTTTTTAATTATAATCTTCCAAATTTTTTTAATTAAATGGTTGATGATTTACAAATGGCTTGGACGGCTCATTTTTGAGCCGTTTCCAAGCCGCATTATAATCGTGTGTGTGTGTGTGTGTGTAAGAGTCCGATGTGAGCCTGAGACTTGGTATAACCTCAACACTCACACCCTCATCCTCTCACTCAACCCTACACGAAGGCCTACATTACTGGAGCCGTAGGCCCGTTGCACCAGCTAGCGCATATGCCCGTAACACCACCATGCATATCCGGCCTCACACCCTCATCCTCTCACGTAAATCCACCCGCATTTACTTTACTTTCCATATTAACTGCGTGAGATTTTTCAGTGTTGAGATATTCCACCGAAAGAGTCGGGGTACCCAGAAAAATTCTACGGAGTCTTACTCCTGATCTTTTATGTAAACTGTGATAATTTTCAGAGTCTTGTATACAAAGGAGAATTTGTCAGTTTTTTTAAGAATCCCAAGAGAGCCATTTTTTTCCAAATCCAAAATATTAGTTAAACATATTATAAGAATGTAGCTTCAGTTTCCTAGTGTAAACACACAATTTTTTTAAAATTAAAATATAAAATTTTTTGTAATTTTTAAATAATAATTATAAATGTTCTTTAGGAGATAAATATTTTTGAGTATTAAATTAAATATTAAATATTATGAAAATTATATTTTTGAGTGTAAAATAAATAATTAGTTATAGTGTAATTTTTCTGAAATTTAATGGACCCAAAAACTATTTTTAAACAGCTAAAAACAACCTTTTTAAATAAACTGGAATAAACCAACCTGAACCGAACCGAACCAAGCCTAAATAAACCTAACTAAACCCAACACCACCATCACCGCCATCACCAAACCACAGCCACCGCCGCTCGTCTCCCCGACTGTCACTACCACATTTTCTAGGAAAGGGTATTTTAGTAATTTCCTAATTAATTAAATATTGTGCTTGATAATAATTATTTGTTGTCTTATTTAATTGTTGATGGATGTTAGTTAATTATTTTAGACTTATGTTAGTGGATCTAACTAGTTTAGTTTAGACTCATGGACCAACATGTATTAATTGTTAGATTTAAGCCCAACTAGAAAGTTATTGATTAGGAGATGGATTAAATTAATTAAACCATTAGACTATAAGCTTCCATCCTTAATTATTTCTTCATGAGAGGCTCCAAGGGGTATATTGGACATTACATAGTAGCTTAAGGAAGGGGTAGAGGGGGCCGACCTATTAAAGGGGAAAATTGATTTCTCTCTCGTCTTTTCATTTCAAAACTAGATCTAGAATTTCTCTCAACCAAATTCCTTCATTCCAACTTCATTTTTCTACCAAATTTTATCCTAATTCCTTCCCAAATCACCATTGGTGACTAGTGAAGCAAGGATCTAGAAGGAGGAAGCAAG
>JAYESA010000016.1:149534792-149547292 GCA_036927795.1 Iris macrosiphon
CATAGGCGATCGGTAACAGGTTCACTGAGTCGACAATAGTAGCGGAAGCATTGAAACACACGTTGAAGTAAAGCAAGCTCTTTTATTGATATAAACTTGTGTTACAGGCGGCGTATAGCCGAGATTACAAGTCGCTCAAGCCTCTCTCTCTGAAACAGTAAAAGCGTGCCAAGTGGCTACAACTGTGGAATGAATATACAGGCGATGGTCAGGCGATGTTCACAACTTATGTCTTGTATATGTGCTTCAGTCCCGGACGCACCGTTGCAAGGCTTCAGAGGGTCTGGCCTTAGCACGCATGAAGGAGGCATCCGCACTGAACGAGGTTCTCCCGCACCCTGCATACAAACTGGTGGATTATCAGTACATTGAATGCACTGGTGGAGAAGCTACTCGCCCGCTCGACAAATCCAAACACGTAATACAGGTTTCGTGCACAACTATTAAGTTGTCTTTCTAGTTGCCTTAGGATCAGTTTTATGCAAACGTTGAATAGCCTAACGTGTCGGGCAGTGCGCCGTGCGATGTTTGAGGGAACACGGCGAGACTTACCAACTTACCATTTATCCTTCCCTGTCCAAGGCAAACATTGTTAATTTAAGCAGGGGCATGTATAAACATTCAGGAGGCATAGCATATGCAAACACGAGTACTTATTTCAAGATCGTTCAGGTGTTTAGTTGTTCTTGATGCGATGCAGTGACTCGCACGCGGATAGCCGCTAAGCGAGGATGACTTATCTATATGAACACGGTCGCTGGCAAAGCCATTATGGACGTAGTCTAGGACAAGGATAGCATGCTACGCGTGTACACGAGGCACACGAACACGATGCATTGCAAGCTATCCTCCCTGCACACGAGACTACACACGAGCTCCATCCGGACCGGATCGGCCCCAGTGCCCCGGTGACCGTCCGTGGAACTAGTCCGCGACATGCAAGTCAGGGTTAACCAATCTCAGGCAACACGATTTAACCAATCTCAGGCAACACGATTACACGAGATACACGAGAACACGCGTGCACTAGAACACGAGAACACGAGAACACGAGTGCACGGGAACACGAGTACACGAGTATACGGGATACTTGAATCTTGGTTCTGTACAATAACTTGTCTTGATGCATTCCCCTGGTTCGGGGCTGCCTTGGTGACCTAACGGTCCCGGATACTTTGCAGGTTCGTTCAGGCACGGAACGACTACGTAGTAGTCTTCCGGGTTTGGATGAAAACATGGCAACATTACAAGCAGACAAGCATGCGTTTCTAAGGAACATAAGCAATCACGTTTGCTCGGGCCCGAAGGTAGTCCGAGAGATGAAACCGTTAAGGGACTTAGCATGCGAGGGTCTGAATATAAGCAGTATTTCCTTTTCCATGTTCTAGCAAGCAATATGAGTTGGGATTATTCCCTTAGCTAGGTGCGTTGGATTTATTAGCATGCAGGGGGTGATTCACCTAGCGACTAGCATAAACATTCCAGATTTTATGTGTGCTGGCTAAGCAAAGACAAGTTCACCGTAGCCACCCACCTTAGCGATGATTCGCCTCGGTAGAGCGATACGTCTGAGCGAGCCTCTGAAAATCCAAGCCGGATTCCTGTAGGGGCAAGTCTGGATATCCTTTGCTTCTTGATCGAGGCAAAGCGGGTCGGGACAGCTGCACGATTGCCGTTTGAGACGGTAGTCCGCTTGAGCGGAACGGGGTGTTACATTGACCATAGTTTGACTTTTGACTTAGAGTTGACTTGTTGACCTAGAAATTGACTAGTTTAACTTATTTGCTTCCAGAACCTTGTATTAATGTTGTATTCCATATCTAGGTCTTCGAGGCACCGTATTAGACATCTGTGAGACTATTCATTGGACTTCAGGCGAGTACATTCTCTGATAGTTTCTCGTTTATGGTATCCTCTATGTTCATTGTATCTAGTGTAGATATCCATATTTTTTGACATGATGGTTACACGGATTGGTATATCCGGATCTCGTCATGAGATGTTATTCCTTGTATATGGTGTATCTTGTGCAAGTCTTGTTTTATTGATTATCGTGTGCATGTACAGACACAGATTCTCGAGAAGATTTGCTACCTTTCTAGAGAATCTCGTGCCATAGCATACCATGGTTGGATCTATTATACCAATCGGGGGTGGGGAGTATTTTAGTGTAGATATGTGATCATACCCTCCTTGTGCATGTCTTGTTCCTTGTGAGTGTTGATCATACACCGCACGTATGATCAGTCAGGCCATTATACACTTGTGCAAGTTTCCAAGCCGATCACATGTTAAAGCTAGTACTCACTCAATTAGACATTTGTATTCTTGTTCATTGTCATATTATTCATTCTTATATTTATTTCAGTATTTTCTTATTGTGTATCTCTTATATCTATTGTGCATCTTGTATATTCACATATATTTACTGTTACATAGTTTTTATTATTGATTAGAACTGCTGTTACTCTGTCCAAGACAACAGAAAATTGCGTAAAGTATGGATGCCCCGGACATCCTCTACCATTCCTGCGGACTCTCTCTCTCCGATCAACAAGGTTGTAACATCACGACCTTTACGCCTTGTGCGTAAAAACCCATCAGCGGCAGCGCGCCGCGGCAGCACTGCAGCGCAGCGCAGCAGAACGAGCAGCAGCAGCAGCTGCAGGTGCGCGCAGCGCCACGGCAGCAGCTGCAGGCGCGCCGCGGCAGCGCAGCAGCAAGCGCAGCAGCATATTGCAAACGCAGGAGCAGCAGCAGTGCTTTGCATTAGCAGCGGCGCCGCGTGGTGAGGGTAGCCTAGCAGGGAGTAGCGCAGCGTGGGGGAGAGAGGGATCTAGATATATATATATATATATATATATATATATATATATATATATATATATATATATATATATATATATATATATATATATATATGTGTGTGTGTGTGTGTGTGTGTGTGTGTGTGTGTGTGTGTGTGTGTGTGTGTGTTTATGTGTAATATATATATATAGATATGTAGGTATATATATATATATGTGTTATATATATATATTAGCCTATATATATATATATATATATATATATATATATATATATATATATATATATATATATATATATATATATATATATATATATATTAGCCTACATATATATATACCTAGGTGTTTTTATGCACAGATAGCTAGCTAGATGCGTAGTGTTAGTGAGGTATTGGAGGATATCTCAATACCTTGAGATATCAAGGTATCTCAATACCTTGAGATACCCAAGGTATTGAGTATCAGAGCGGAGTTTTTGAGAAATTGCCTAGGAATAGGATTAGAGTTACTTTTATATGTATATGTGTATATATTTACGCGTGCTAGCATAGGTTTTAGCGGGTAGAGGCAGGGTGCGTAGCCTAGGTTGAGATATTGGATACCGATGGTATCCCGGTATCTCGAGGAGGCGAGTTTGATGGTTTACTAGCTTAATGAGCTAGTTTTGACCTAGAATTTTAGGGGCACCATAGTTTGACCTAGCATTGACCATAATTGTCCTCGTTGACCGTAAAAGTCAATGTTTGACCTAGTTTTGACCTAGAATTGACTTTTTGGACCCCAGGTTGACTTTTTGTCCCAAATTTTACCGGTTTGACCCGTTCGACCTAGAATAACCCTAGAACCTTATTTTAGTTATTTTATATCAGTTTAAATCCATAGAACCATGTTTAATCTTACTTTTTGTAATAGGTTCTTGCAACGCCAGTCCGGATCTCGATCTTCATCAGTTGCTAAGGACGTCAGGCGAGTACCTACCTCTGATTATTTCTATTTTATGATAGCGTTTATATCACCTGTTCTAGAACTGTAATACTTGATTCTGACACATTGTTATATGAGCTGGTACTAGTGGATCCCGTCATAAGATGCTATCCTCCTTACCGTGTTCAGCGGGTACTCTATCACGTGTATTTTATCATGTGCTTCGGGTATTGATTCTTATGTGCTATCATGTGCTTCTTGGGCTCTCGCCTTCATGTGCGCGAGCTATTTATCATGTACGTAGCATGTCGTGGTTGGATCCAAGAGTATTAGTGGGGGAGGGGAGTAGGAGTTGGTTATGTGATCAAAGCCAAACAGTATTCATGTGTATGTCGGTAATGCAACTCACGCATAATGGAGTTATCGTAGATTATTCATGTGCAACCTAAGCCGATCACATAACGAACTTGTTCTCAAGGCACTTTGTAAACCCCCTGAATTTTCAAAATTTTAAAACTAGAATTTTTCACAATTTTCTGGAATTTTCTGGGATTTTTCTGAAATTTAAAAACAGGATTTTAATTATTCAATGATTTTTAATTGATATTAAATGATATTAAAATATTATAAAAATAATATTTTTGGATGTAAAATGAAAAACTGGACTTAGGGCAATTTTTCTGGAATTTATCGGACCCCGGACCTATTTTTAAATGCCTGAAAACTATTTATTTAATTTATTAATTAATTTTCTGGATATTATTATTATTATTATTATTAGTATTATTTTTATTTTATTTTTAATTTTTTAAGCCCAGCCCAAACCCTCGGCCCAGCCCAACCCGGCCCGCTGGGCTATCGGGTCGGGTCGGGTCGGGTCGGTCAGACCCGAACCCGCCCGCGCCCGTACCCGGATCTTCCCCCCCCACGACCCGGCCAACCGCCGCTTCGTGCGCCGCCTCCGCCGCGTCGTGCGCCCCGCCAAGCCCACGACGCCGCGTCTCACCCCACGTCCACCCCCTCGCCCGCCTTCCCCGGCCTCGCCCTCGCCGTGCCTCCTCTTTAAATACCTCCTCGACCTCCCCCTGGCCGTCGACTACCCACCGCCACGACACTTCGCCTCCGCCGACGCCTCACCCGCCTCGCCGCCTCGCCCCCTCGCCCCCTCCTCCGGCCGACAGAGCCACAGGCCGCCGTCTCCCCCGCCCGTCGACAGCAACGGCAGCAGCCGCAGCAGAGCTCTGCGCCGCCTGCGCCGCTCCGCCGCGAGCCCGGCGCCGCCGTCCCCTCGCCGTCCCCGCGCCGCACCGCCCTCCGCGCTGTGCCCCCGAGCCCGGCCGCCCAGCGCCGCCTCAGCGCCGTCCCCGCCGCCGGCCGACTCCCCAAACCCTAACCCTAATTTTTTTTGTGTCCTGTGTCCGGACACGTGTCCGGACACGTGTCGGACACGGTTTTGCCCTGTTTCCCGGGTCCCCTTCAGGTACGTGTAACTTTTTGCTCGTAGCTCCGTTTTCGATTCTGTAAATTGCGTTGCGAAGCCTGTATGACCCTCTCGGTGTCCGGACAAACTGTTCGGGGCATCGCGTCCTGTGGTGGTCGCACACCGCGATCCAAAACCAGGAAAAACCAGACCCCGTTTCACCCTAACTTGATGTACACACGTCGGATCGAGACGAAACTTGTGCCATCGAACTCGTAGCAATACGCTGGTCCTGTGAGCCAAGTTTGGTTCGATTCTGAGAACGTTGACGAAATCGCGTGTCGTGGGCCCCACAGGCCCCGCTCGACGGGCGATTTTGTGTTCGGCTCATCGGAATCCAATTCTGGAAGTTCCGTTGGGTTCGTATCAGCGTTCCTGACCTGTTGACACTAAGTTTGGTGAATTTGGAGACCTTTTACCCTGACGTGTTTTTCGGTGCAAAGCGGGCCCACCGGTGGACCCCGTTTTGGCCCGAAACTGCCGTTTCTGCCCTTGTCTCCAAATTGGATCCAAGGACAGGCGTTTCTAGCTGATTGATATTTTCTGGATCTGATGGTGATGTTTGTTTCAGCAACCGGAGTACCGCCTACAATCTCCGCCGAAGTCAGAACCGCGAATATAGCCGGAACCACAGGCAAGTGTACCTCGCCAAAACTTGCAGTCTTGCTAAATAATTCCTGGACTTGGTTATACATCAGAGGGCAAGTATACATTGCCAAACCCTGCAGCTTGATATATATTTTCTTGGTTAATTTTGCAACAGTAGGAACATAAAAGCTTGCCAATTCTCTGATATTTCTGGTTATAGTGTTTTACTTGATTTCTGGTAGGTTCCCATGTAACTTGTTTAACTGCTTAACCCAGAACACCTGACACTATTCATGTGACGGAATTACCTGACATATACTGGGTGATTCCGTATAGGTTACATTTTCATGTCATTTCCCGTTTAAATGCTTAGATTCTAGCCTGACTCGTTGCATTAGTTCAAACTTGCGTGACTGGTACCTGATATATTCTGGAACTGTGACGTGAGATTTCATGGGGTGGGGAGAGTATTGTCATATCAAGGCTGAATATAATATAATATAAATACTTATATCTGGCGGTGCCTTAGACTCTGATACAGAGCTTTGGTTCCTTACTGGCTCCTCGAGAAAATACTGCTATGGTTTCTTCGACACTGATCCTGTAGTAGTCAGCCTGAGTATGACTAAACTCTCACATGCATATCACTAGCTGGTTTATATATTTACCCTGCTGTCTATTTTATTGCTGCACTGCATATGTTTTGGCTTGTATTTTTTGTACCTTGTTATGTCCCCTGAGGACCTGGAATGGACTATGTCCCCAGGTATAGCTGCAGAGGACTACCTCGAGGTGTACGGTACAGGAGCACTCCTTGGAGCAGAACAGGGAACAGAGGACGAAGTAGTGGCCGAAGACTTCACCTGAGCACGGCTTCAGCTACACAGTATTTTCCATTTTTAGCATTTTATTTCCTGTCTATTTCCTTAAATGTAACAGACTAATTCTCGGAATTGTTTCCCGAGATAACCTTATTTGATATTGCTTATTTCATTCCATTGCATTATTTCTAGCATTAATCTGTGTTATTCTGTGGATGAGATTAGAAAGGCCTGAGACTTGTAACATATTACTGCTAGACTACAGCTTAAGCATGCCCTGATGGATCCATTAAATTGGGTTGTCCATCGGTGCGTGCTGCTGGCCATTGCTCACGTGTCCAGTCCCTCGTCATTTTGGGACTGGGGCGTGACACACTTAGCTAGTATTCCTATTTTCTCACATGCAGTTACTTCTCTACTACTTGTATTGTTCTTCAGTTTATATTACAGCTACTTTATCTGCTCCACCATATATTTATTTCTTGTGCATCTTGTATACTTTTCTTTTGCTAGTCATATACACCTTACCATGTATTTGGAGTTGCTTTCAGAGTTATGTACTTCGCTCCAGTCCTGACTGGGCATATTTTTTCCAAAGGATCCTGAGGATTTTTGTCCGACATTCTACGGGCCGGGCGTCGAGGAGTGTTGTGACCCAGAGACTGAGGAGGAGCCCGTCGAGGAGACGCCGTTAGCACCCTAGTTAGCTAGGTGGGTTTTTCCTGGGTTGTTTCCAGTTGATTATTTTGGATGACTGTAATGTATTATTATTTTTGTTGCTTCTGTGATGTTGTAGACTTTAGACTTGGACTGTATTTTGGATATTGTACTTGCTCTCTTTGGTTCTTGTTTCTTGTTGTTGATATCTTCTCGTGCTTTTACTCTTCCCCTAGTTATTATGATTGAGGCATATATATATTGCGTGGTTGCCCTCCTTTTGGAGAGGTTATATTGACAAATTTTGTGAGATATATAGATTGTAACCTAGAACGAAACTTTACAGCGTTCTACCGCTGATTCTGCGGCGTATGCTGGACGTATTCGCGGCTCATGCCTGATTTTTCGGGTGCGGGTCGTGACACATTTTTGGTGGTAGCCCACGCAGGTCTAGTTTGCAGGTCTAGTATGCAGGTCTAGTTTCTAGGTCTACCTGCGATATGATATAGGATATATGCTGAGAGAGAGCGTGCTCAATCACAACTAGGACCCTTCCTGATTTCTTTTGCTATCTTCAATTTTTCTGAAATTGTTTTCTTTTGCAATATTACTGTCCTTCTTTGATGATATCGTTTCTTGCACCGTATTGACTTCTTTTGATCTGTGTTCAGGATGTCTCCGAAGACATGGTCTCAGCGCACCGTTCCAGCAGCTGCCATCGAGAGGTCTGCCACCTCTCGTCCTGCTCGACTTCAGACAGTCGCTACCGCTCCACTCGCCACTCCTACAGTCGAGGGAGCATCTGCTTCTCTCGGAGATCCTCATACTCCTATCGATCCGAGAGCTACACTAGTTGTTTCGGTGGTACCTCCTCCACCACCGCCTGCACCAGTTGATGCCACGCAGCTGTTTGCGTTCTTCAGAGAGATGATGGACGCGTAGCACCGCCAGGCAGATGTTATGAGGTTGGGCATTGAGAATGCTCACTAGGTGGCCATGACGGCGGTAGACAGAGTGGCCCAGATCTAGCCACAGGCAGAGCAGACTCAGCATCCGAGGCCGGGCACCATTATCGACTTTCAGAGGATGCGGCCCAAGGAGTTCCGGGGTACGGAGGGGATCCTGTACGCGGATGACTGGATCGAGCACATTGAGGGCATCTTTAGGCTGGCACTGATCCCAGCCAGTATGTAGATTGAGGCAGCGGGCAGCCAGATGTTCGATCTTGCCCTTACTTGGTACCGCACATATACGAGGATAGCAGTACCGGGACTGACTTAGGAGGCTTTCAAGAAGCTTTTCAAGGAGAAGTTTTTCCCGGATGTGGCTCTTAGTGCTTTAGAGAGCCAGTTTGAGGCACTCGTCCAGGGGAGCATGCTGGTGGACGAGTATGCAGCAGAGTTCTGCCGTCTGGGCCGATTTGTTAAGGGTTTGACCGAGGCAGTGAAGGCGCGGAAGTTCCGCAAGGGTTTGGTCATGGCGGTCAAGTCCTTGACTAGGAGTGACCGCGAGGCGACCTTCAAGCAGATTGTGAGCGACGCTCAGAGGGCTGAGGATGACTTGAAGCTAAAGACCAAGAGGAGCAGAGATTATTCTGGAGCAGGCAGCAGTGCAGGCCCAGCCAAGAGGCCGTTCCAGCAGACTCAGCAACACCAGGGTCAGGGTCGTGCGCCTTTCCGGCAGGCGTCCCAGCAGTAGAGGCAGGGGCAATAGCAAGGTCAGAGGCAGCCCATTATTTACCCTTTCTGTAGGAAGCCGAGGCACGTATGGGACATTTGCAGGAAGAGGCTGGGCAGATGTTTGTTATGTGGCACAACAGATCACTAGTTGAAGGATTGCCCTTCAGCACTTGCTCGTAAAGCTTAGGGCGGAGGAGCCGCTCAGAGGGGACCAACCAGAGCACCTGCAGCACAGCAGAGAGGACAGCCCTTGCCGACTCAACAGCAGAGGTTTGCTCAATACCAGCAGCAGCACCGAAGAGGACAGCAAGGGCAAGCTTTTGCCCTGACTGGACAGCCCGTTGGTGATATGATCTCAGGTTCTGTTCTTCTTGATTCCATTCCAGCACTTGCTTTATTTGATTTCGGTGCTTCCCATAGTTTTGTGTCTGTATCTTTTACTGTTAGACACCATCTTGTTGCTGAACCTTTAGCTAGACTCTATAAGATCACGACCGGGGGTGGCATCATCCTAGTCAGTGATGTCTGCAGAGACTGGAGAGTTACCTTGGGAGGCCGGGAGTTGAGTGTGTGCCTACTCGTAATGCCACTTCCGAGCTACGACATTGTACTCGGGATGGATTGGTTGAGTATGCACCATGCTAGTATAGATTATCGTGGAGGCAGAGTGTTGTTTATTCCGCCGGGTGAGCCAGAGTTTGAGTTTGCCAGAGGAGCAGCGGAGCAGAGCGAGGGAGTCTTCTGCGAAGCCCTGGTGGTAGAGCCGAGGTTGCCATATCCACTGATAGCGGAGTTCATGGATGTCTTTTCGAAGGAGTTGCCAGGGTTACCTCCAGACAGAGATGTCGAGTTCTCTATAGACTTGGTGCCAGGCGCGGAGCCGGTATCCCAGCACGTCTATAGAGTCAGCAACAGTGAGCTGATAGAGTTGAAGAAGCAGGTGGATGAGCTTCAGGACAAGGAATTTATTAGATCTAGTTCTTCTCCGTGGGGTGCTCTGGTACTTTTTGTGCCGAAGAAGGATGGGTTGATACGGATGTGTATCGACTACAGGGCTCTGAACAGCCTCACAATCAAGAACAAGTATCCGCTGCCGCATATTGATGATCTTTTTGATCAGTTAAGTGGAGCGAGGGTGTTTTCCAGGATTGATCTGAGGACAGGCTACCACCAGGTGAAGGTCAGGCGGAAGGATATTCCGAAGACAGCTTTTCGGACCAGGTATGGACAGTATGGGTTCATGGTGATGCCATTTGGGTTGACTAATATCCCGACAGTGTTCATAAATCTGATGAACAAGGTATTCCATCAGCATCTGGACAGGTTTGTGGTGGTGTTTATAGATGACATCTTGGTGTATTCGAAGACCCCAGAGGAGCATGAGGAGCATCTGAGGATAGTGCTGGAGACTCTCAGGAAGGAGAATCTTTATGGAAAGCTTTCGAAGTGTGAGTTCTTCCTTGACAAGGTTGAATTTCTTGGTCATGTGGTGACTGGAGAGGGGATCTCGGTGGATCCGAGGAAGATCATGGCAGTTGAGGCATGGAGTGCTCCGAGTTCAGTAGCAGAGGTCAGGAGTTTCCTGGGACTGGCAGGCTACTACAGGAGATTTGTTCAAGATTTTTCCCGGATTGCAGAGCCGTTGTCTAGGCTGACCCGGAAGGACGTGGAGTTTGTTTGGTCAGAGGAGTGCCATATCGCCTTTGATGAGCTGAAGAGGAGGTTGACGACAGCTCCAGTGTTGACGTTGCCATCAGGATCTGGAGGATTCACTATCTATAGTGATGCATCGGGAAAGGGACTGGGTTGTGTGTTACAGTAGAATGGAAGGGTGATTGCCTATGCTTCTAGGCAATTACGTCCTCATGAGAAGAACTATCCTACCCACGATTTGGAGTTGGCAGCAGTCATCTTTGCTCTGAAGTTGTGGAAACACTGTTTATACAGAGAGCGTGTGGAGATCTTCACAGACCACAAGAGCTTGAAGTATGTGTTTACCCAAAAAGAGCTGAACATGAGGCAGAGGAGATGGTTGGAGTCGTTGAAAGACTTTGACATATTGTTGCAATACCATCCAGGGAAGGCGAACATAGTTGCGGATGCGCTGAGCAGGTATCCGGTAGCTATGTGCCTGACTACAGATCGTTATCTTCTGGCAGATCCAGAGAGCTTGGACATTGAGGTGATAGTGCCCGGAGTTGAGATGCAGATGTGGGGACTGTAAATTCAGTCAGAGTTGGTAGACCGGATCAGGGCTATACGGTTTGAGGATGAGTCCCTGAGGAGCATTAGGGCGCAGGTTCAGATTGGATTATCAGATGACTTCACCATTGTCGATGATGGTTCATTGCGGCACCGTACCAGGTTGTGTGTGCCGAGTGGGTCATTGCGCGAGAAGGTTCTTCAGGAGGCGCATCGATCCCAGTACTCTATGCATCCAGGTGCCAACAAGATGTATAAAGATCTGAGAGAGCATGTATGGTGGTACGGGATAAAGCGGGAGGTAGCACGCTTCGTATCCCAATGCTTAGTGTGCCAGTAGGTAAAGGCGAAGAGACAAAGGCCAGGAGGTTTGCTCCAGCCGTTACCCATTCCGGAGTAGAAATGGGAGCATGTGACCATGGATTTTGTTTCTGGACTTCCCCATTCTCCAGGAGGGAAGGATGCGATTTGGGTCATCGTAGACAGGTTGACCAAATTGGCCCACTTTGTACCATTCAAAGTGGGTACGTCTACAGAGAGACTAGCAGAGATGTATGTGCGCCAGATAGTAAGACTGTATGGAGTTCCTGTGAGCATAGTATCAGACCGGGATAGTCGCTTTACTTTGTATTTCTGGAGGAGTCTGCAGGCTAGCTTGGGCACCCAGCTCAAGTTTAGTACTGCATATCACCCACAGACAGATAGTCAGTCAGAGAGGACCATTCAGACACTTGAGGACATGCTTCGTACTTATGTTCTGGACTTCAGAGGCTCTTGGGAGGATCACTTGTACTTGGTAGAGTTTGCTTACAACAACAGCTACCAAGCCAGTATCGAGATGTCACCATTCGAGGCGTTGTATGGACGGAGGTATCACACTCCGTTATCATGGGATGATGTAGGCGAGAGAGCTTTGCTTGGCCCGAAGATGGTGGTTGATGCAGTGGAGAAGGTCAAGCTCATTAGAGATAGACTTCGGGTAGCGCGGGACAGGCAGCGGCATTGGGCCGATAGCCACCAGAGACCTTTGGAGGTCGAGGTATAACTTAGAATCTAGATTTTGTTCTTGTGTTTGCTTATGATTGCTTATTTTAGATTAAGTGCTGAGACCTTGTTTGTGCTAGGTTGGAGATCTGGTGTTCCTGAGGATTTCTCCAACGCGGGGCACTATTCGCTTCGGTGGAGGCGGGAAGCTTAGCCCACGTTTCGTCGGACCCTTCCGCATCCTTGAGAGGGTCGGCGCTGTGGCGTATAGGCTAGATTTGCCGCCTACGCTAGAGGGAGTTCATGATGTGTTCTACGTATCGCAGTTGAGACGGTACATGGCGGATTCCAGTCA
>JAYESA010000016.1:149552292-149581439 GCA_036927795.1 Iris macrosiphon
CTTTTGGAGAGGTTATATTGACAGGTTTTGTGAGATATATAGATTGTGACCTAGAACGAACCTTTACAACATTCTACCGCCGATTCTGCGGCGTAGGCTGGACGTACCCACGGCTCATGCCCGATTTTTCGGGTGCGGGTCGTGACAACATTATCTTGTATATGATATTGTAATTACTTTCTCCTCCATTTTATATATACACTGGCTGTACCTTATTGCTTACAATGTTTGTTCTCTTTACCATTTGTCATTGCATCAGTTTATTATTTTCTCACTGTTTATAGCATCCTCTATTTATTATCTTATAGTATTTTTTAATTAATTGTAAATGTTATTGGGTTGTACTTCACTCCAATCATGACTGGATATATTTTTCAAACGACGACTTAGAGGACTGGTGTCCGACATATTACGGACCACAGGAAGAGTAGCTGCAGCCTGGGATCTTGTAGCTCATGTGTGATTGCCGAAAGGTCTAGCCGAAATTATAAATTATATTAGTTAGTTCTTTTTTGCAGATTTTGGCACCGGATTTGTTTTCGGCATATATTAGGACTTGGATGTTATTGTTTGAAGTTTAGATTATATTATTGTTTAGATTTTGTGGTTGTGTTTGGATTATTCTTTTGATATCTTATCGTGCTTTAGTTTTGTGATTGAGTATTTCATATTATATTGTTATATCATTGTCTCCTTATGGAGTTGGATAATTATATGAGATTGCTAGTTAGATAGTCTTGACCTAGACAACATTCTATCATCGATGATGTGGCGTAGACTGGACGTACTCACGTACTCGAGCCCCTACATCGGGTACGGATTGTGACACATTGGGAATCCATCTCTCAATAAGTAAAACTCTTATCCCTCTTATCATTTTAGTTTTTAAATGATAAAATAAACCTCTAGGGACCTTCCCATGGCTAAGGGATACCCATAGGAAGAAGAACTAGTTTCATAGGAGACCTATGGAGAAAGTTACATTAAGTTTTGGGACCATATTGGGGGAAATCCAAATTTGGTTCACCAAGTGTTTGAGAGAATGATTCATTAGTAGTTTAGAGTTTGATTCATGAGTATTAAGTGTGTATGTGTCCACCATTGGATACGGAGATTCGTATCATGATACGCCATGATACGGGTAGAAGGATTGATGTTTTCATTAGTATAAGTGTCCATTGGTATCCATTTCTCTATAATACATGTAAATAGTTGTTTACATACATATATATGTCATATACTATATACTAGAGTTGTTCTTGTGTGTTTTGGAAGTGTATCATGGAGAAGGATGGTGTTGAGGTAGTATCATGGGATGTTGCACCTTGAGTGTTTGATGAATTGCTTATTAGTAATGGGTGTGAGCTTGAGAGGGGGAGGGCCATGATGTGTGTTCAGTTGGTGTTGTTGTAATTGAAAGTATGTGGTGTGTGTATTGGTGTGCACCGGGTGTTTGGGGATGTCAGGTTTTAGTTGCAGTAGGAGTACGATGGGGCAAGGCATGTGTTCAGTCGGGTTGAGGTGTTGCAGTTGTCTGCAAGGATCGGGAAAGTAGGGTATTAGTGCAATTGAATAACACAGGTAAGAAATAGGCAGTGTAGACAAGTGTCTATGTGAGTATCTGTGCATGGGGCTTGGTTGTGGGTACTTGGGAGTGGGAGGGTACTGAAATTGATGGAGAGAACTGATGCATATATTCTAACAAAGTGCACTACAAGTGCTATCATCTGTTGCAGTGTGTGCACAACACTTCTCTGAGTGCAGTTAGCTTTGGTGTAAGTAGAGGGGTTACCCGGGTTGCACTTAGCAGCAGCATGAGATCATGCCTGCAAGCAGCATGTTATATCAGATCATTGATGCATTGATGTATCAGTCTACAAGGGGAGCTCACGTTCGTGCACAATAATGTGCTTAGATCTCTGTATATCAGTGGCTCAAGGGAAGTAGTAGTTGGATATAGGCTTAACAATAAGTGGATTTAGAGGGGCAGTAGCTCAGTGCTCAAATATGAGGAGATGCGTTAGGGTGATTAGGAATTGGTGTATCAGTTATGGTACATGTGTGTGTGTGTGTGTGTGTGTGTGTGTGTGTGTGTGTGAATTAGTGTGTGTTCATACTAGAGTGTGTTGGTGGTTATAGTGTTCAATTGTGAGGAGTGGAGAGTTGGTGTCAGTTTTGCATTGAAGCCATTGATCTTGAGGAGGATTGAAGATGCCATTGACAGGTTCCAAATATGAAGGAGTAAGGAACCAATGTAGAAGTAGGTGTATTATTAGGTGGATTTTGGTATCAGTGTAATCAGATGTATATGTGCACTTGTGTGCAGGGGATTTGATGTATCATAATGTATCGAAGTGAGGGTGCTTGGTAAATGTGTTCCAGTGTGTAGGATATATGGTCCTTGACTGTGATGGTGTGCATTTGGAGGGAGGATTGCAGGCAGTTCATGTGTGTTCCATAGCAGTGAGTACCCATCAGATGGGTGTGAAACCTGTTAGCAGCTAGAGAGGGTTGAGGTGCAGTAGAGTAGTGATGGTTGGGGTGCAGTGCCAGGAAACACAGAAATGAGTTATGTATTCATGTGTTGTCTGTATAGGTTTGTGGCAATAGGTGTGGCCCGAGAGCATGTATGGATAGTGGTAGCAGCAACTTGAGGGGTAATATATGAGGTAAAGTAACATGGGTGTACCTATGCGTAGGTATTGGTGTGCTTAGTACATGGATTTAGATTTCTTCAGTTGAGGTGAAGGGAATGGCAATGCAGCTACTGTATTGTTGCATGATGGAAACAACAGTAGTGGAGTGTTGGTGGTTTTAGTGTGGCAGTGGCAGATTCAGTCAGGGTAGATGTGTGAAGATTTTAGGTTATGCATTTGGAAGATCTTGCTGGATACAGACTTGAGGAGCAAGGCCAAGGGTAGTGTAGTGACTGTAACGGTAAACTTGATGCAGGTAGTGTATCCAAGTGATGTTAGAGGTACTAGACACTAAGTTAGGGAGTAACTAAAGTATTATAATTCTAGGTATGTTAGTGAGGTAAGAGTGTAAGTTCAAGTGAGGCCTAATGTGTTAGGGTATCAGTAGGATACCTGGGTGGTTGAAGGATGAGTAAGATAGTGTGAGGTAAGTTGAGTGAGGGTGATTAGCTAGGTGTATTGTGAGGGGGTATAATGTTTGAGATACCTAAGTACTAAGGTATTGGAGCTATGTGAGGTATTGGTACTACCTTGAGGTAATATCAAGGTAATGTTAGGATATCAAGTTTGGTTAATATATCAAGGTAAAGGGGTTTTGGACCTAGGTAATATAGTAGATAAGTGTATATATGTATATAATATATGATATGGTATCTTAATTACCTAGTATAGTATAGTAGTAGTATTAACAGTAGCTAATCTAGTTTGATATTAACTAGGGTAGTCTAATATCAGCAAGGTATTAAGTATATAGTGTAGGTATCCTAAGATATCAAGATATTAGTAAGATACCATAGAATATGAGTTATATGTATGAAAGTAGTAGTTAGTATAGCTAATATTAACTCGTATTGGCCTAGAAACCTAGAGTTGACTTAGTAACACCTAATATTAGCTAGTATGGCCCTAGAAATCAACCTAGAAGCTAGTTTTGGACCCGGATTGAAGTGTTGACCTAAATTGACCTAGTATCCCTAGTATGACTTCAATAACCAACCTTAAAGGTATCTTAGAACCTTAACCAAGGTTTTGACCTAGTTTGACCAAGGCAACCTGGAAATGGCCTAAAGACCTCATTTCAACCTAGTTAACCATTGTTATCATTCCAAACACCAATTAACACTATTATTTCATACTAGTATATGTGCACGTGCTTTGCACGTATCTTGGAGTGGATGATGTTGAAGAGTTGATTTAACTTTGTTGTTTTTAATTATATAGGTTAAGAATTCAACCCTTCAAATTCCGTGGGAACATCTTAGAAGATTTAGCAAGTAGTATGAACCCTTCAATTTCCGTAATACATTAATGAATCTCTTAAATGATTATCAGTGGAATTTATTGTAGGTATTTTTTTAATTAGTAAATATATTGAAGGGCATTTTTGGGAAGAAAATTTTCACGGTGAAGTCTACTTTGGCATTATATAGTAGAATAGATTTAGGTCTTTGTGACTCCAGTTTGGACCTTGATCCTCATACATTGCTCAGGATCACAACCGAGTACATTCTCTGATAGTTTTTATTATATGACGTTTACTATGATTCATGTACTTAGTGATGTTCTACTTGATTTCTGACACGATGGTACACGGATTGGTATAGTATGGATCCCCGTCATGAGATATTGCTTTTCCTGTTAATTGTGCAATTTATCCTTACTTTGCAAGTATTCTTGTGAACGTGTCATAGTTTGGATCCACTGTATTAGTCGAAGGTGGGAAAGTACTAGCTAGATATGTGATCATACCCTTACTGTGTAAGAGAAAATATTATGAGTGTTAATCATATATCCTGTCACAACCCGCACCCGAAAATTCGGGCACGAGTACGTGGGTACGTCCAGCCCCCGTCGCAGAGTCGACGGTAGTACGTTGTCTAGGTCATATCCACAGTTGAAACATCTAGCTCATTCACAAATAATGAAATAGGCAAAGATAATAACAGGAAAAAGAATACTGAGATTTCAAATGAAATAAATGTGACAACGGATCAAATGTTTAATACAAAATCCAGAAATGAAATCGGGGACAAACCCGACTACTAAGATAAAGAGCATAAATAAATAGCTACTGCTAACTACTCTGCAGAAGTAGCCTCCTGGGTGGGAACTGGCTCCTCATAAGTGACATCTGTTCCCTTATAGGGGCCATAATAGGTAGGGGCAAAATCCTCATCATCGCCTAAATCAACGGATCCAGTCAGGAAAGGAGCAAAGTACACAATGCACAACAAGATTAACTAAATATTTATGACAATTAGAAAAGAAACTGACTGAGTATCATATTGAGAATATGCATAAAAGAAATAACAATAACTAAGAGTTAAGACTATAAACAGGAATATGAGTAAACAGGAATAATATGAGACAAGAAATGAAACAACAACAGCCAACAAGAACTATAACCAGACAGAAAACTATGTGTGTGAACTTGTGTTATTTTAGAATACATAGTTGGCATGTAGGGGTTTATAAGGCTAATCAGGCCGTCATAGACGGCTATCAGTCAGGAATAATCGAGTATCAGGCTGATGGTACAGTCGTGTATCCACAGCTAGCAGTCAGGACAAGGGGGAAGGGTAAACTACATGCCTTCTAGTATTCTCCCACCCGACATGAAAAGCAAGACATGAACTCCAGTATTCAAGACATAAAATCCAGTATTCTAACACTACGTGTAATCATTAATGGTACTAGTAAAGCAGGGAATTAATTATCATAATATAAAGGTTAAACTTTGAAGTGCAGGTACTTGCCTGTTGTTTGGATCCAATTATAGTTTGTATCTCGGAGAAATTTCCAGAAATGAGTCCAGATGCTGAAATAAACATTACCATCATACTTAAAAGGTGTCAAATAGCTAGGAACGCCTGTCCTTGAGTCCGATTTGGAGACAAGGGCAAAAACGACAATTTCGGGTCAAAACGGGGTCCGCATGTGGGCCCGCTTTGCACCGAAAAACGTATCAGGGTCAAAGGTCTCCAAATTCACCAAACTTAGTGTCAACAGGTCAGGAACGATGATACGAACCCAACGGAACTTCCAGAATTGGATTCCGATGAGCCGATCACGAAATTGCCCGTCGAGCGGGGCCTGTGGGGCCCACGACACGCAATTTCGTCAACGTTCTCAGAATCGAAACAAACTTGGATCACAGGACCAGCGTATCGCTACGAGTCCGATGGTGCAAGTTTCGTTTCGATCCGAAGTGTACACAGAAAGTTAGGGTGAATTGCAGAAAAGTCGGATACGGGGCGATGTCCGCGGATACGTGTTGTTTTCGGTGTGCACGCACACCCGAATCAGCTTCCGCGAAATCCCATACGTCCGTATCAACGACGCGCACGTATCTGTGAAGACCGCACGCGACCAAGTCGTCCCGTTTGGCGGAACGTACTCAGTTTTGGGTTGAAACAGGGTCTGGTTTTTCCTATTTTTGGATCGCGGTGTGCAATCACCACAGGACGCGATGCCCCGAGCGGTTTGTCCGGACACCGAGAGGGTCATACAGGCTTCACAACGCAATTTACGGAATTGAAAACGGAGATACGGGGTGCGAGATACGAGTACCTGAACGAGGCTCCTCGAAACGGGGTTTTCTCGTGTCCGTGTCGTGTCCGACACGCCGACACGAAATTTGGGGATTTAGGGTTTTCTGGATTTGGAGACTGCCGGCGGCGGTCCGGCCGGAGGAACGCCGGAGGAGGCTGGGGGCGGCTCGTCGGGCTACTGGGGGCGCGGCTGGTGGTCGGCGGCGCGCCGGGGACGGCTCAGGCGGAGTCGACGGCGAGGAGCTGCGGCTCGAGGGGGTTCTGGTGGAGGAGGAGGACGGCGCCGTGGGAGGAGGAAGGAGGGGGAAAGAGGAGGCTGCAGCGGCGGGGCTGGGCGACGGCACGGCGAGGTCAGGGCGGAGCGGTGGTCGGAGCCAGAGGCGGAGGTTAGGGTTTCCGGTGGGGAGTGGGGTTTTTATAGGGGAAAGGGCGGAGCGGTTAGGCGGAGGAGGCGGAGGAAGAACCGGGGGTCGTGGTGGCTGCGTGGCCGGGCAGGGCGCCTCGTGGCCGGCCGGAGCGTCGGGAAACCCGGGCAGCCGGGTCGTGGGGAGGGGGTGAGGGTAGCGGGTCGGAGGCGGCGGGTCGGGTTTGTTCGACCCGACCCGACCCGAAAGACAACGCGGACTGGGCCGGTTGGCGGGCCGCGGGTCAGCCCAGTGGGCCGGGCTTTGGGAATGGGCCGGAAACAAACAAATAATAATAATAATAATAATAATAAATCAGTTAATTAAATAAATAATTAATTAAATAGTTTTTAGACATTTAAAAATAGGTCTAAGGCCCAATAAATTCCAGAAAAATTACCCTAAGTCCAGTTTTTCATTTTACACCTAAAAATATTATTTCCATGATATTTTAATATTATTTATTAACAATTAAAAATCATTTAATAATTTAAAACCTTGATTTTAATTACAGAAAATTCCCAGAAAATTCTAGAAAATTGCGAAAATCCAAGTTTAATAATTTTGAAAATTGAGGGGGTTTACATATCCCACGTAGGATTAGCCAGACCCTATCGTATTGTGCAAGTTCCCAAGCCGATCACATGACAACACTAATACTTCAAAACACATAGATAGTATTGTTCTTTCCTGTCTGCTTCATATTCATTGAGATATTCTCTATTGTTCTGTCTATATTGTATTCATTATTGTATATCTATTGCTCTGACTATTTATTCTTTGTCGCATAGTAGTGTTTGTCCATGTTCCATATTGATATTGTCAATTATGATTCAGTTATTTATTCTCATCTTGTATTGCACTCTCTATTATTGTTTTATAGTCTTCATAATTTAACTGAAACTGCTATTGGATTGTACTCGTTCTATCCTGACTGGATATTTTTTTCAGATGACTATTTAGATGATTATTGTCCGAATTTCTACGGACCGCATGAGAGAGTAGCAGATATGGACCATGTAGCTCAGGCATAATTTTTGGGAGGTCTAGCCGAAATTACCAGTTATATTATTTAGTTCTTTTTAGCATTTTGGTACATGATTTGTTTTCGACATATATGTGAGACTTGGATGTTATTGTTTGAAGTTTAGATATTATATTGTTGTTTAGACTTTGTGGTTGTGATTTGAATTCTTCTTTTCATATCTTATCGTGCTTTAATTCTGAGATTGAGTATTTCATATTATATTGTTATATATATGTCTCTTTATGGAGTTGGATATGTCTGTGAGATCGATTAAATAGTATTGTGATCTAAATAATGTTCTACCACCGATGCGACGACGTAGGCTGGACGTACCCGCGTACTCGTGCCCCTATATCGGGTACGGGTCTTGACAAGACCTGAATCCAATAGGACACAAGAAAAAGATCCGACCCAATTAGTTGAAAGAAAACAAAAGTAGGAGAAAGTTCCACAATTATATTTGAATTTAGGAGATGAGACAGAAAATTATTTCTGGAACCGCAAAAAGTGGTAATCTCCTTTGTAACTGTCTCACTAATATGTCACAACAAGGCACAATATGGGCATGCATCACACTTGGCAAGAAAACTGATGGGACAACTTAATGAAGAAGGGCATGCATCACACTTGGCAGGAAGACTGGTATGGACAATTAAATAAAGAATCGAGAATTGTCGTGACTTAAAAAAAAAATTCTCTTCTGAGAGTACATCCATTTTAGGGCCGGCTTGTTTTTTTTTTACGTCTTTTGTGTTATAATTGGCGTTGTAATCTTTTTAAAAGTAACAAAAGTCTATAAAAAATAAATTTAGTACAAGTGTTATTATTATTTATTACCAATTATAACAACAATATTTAAAATCATCCAAATAGGCTACAATAAATTTTATCGATTTCTAACAAATTTGTTGTTTCTTCATCAACATTTTTTTTCTCTACGATAATTTTTAGAAAAAAAACGTACAGTTTCAAATAAAAAGATAACAATGGTAGTCTCCAGAAGCCTGTCATGTTTCTTTAGCTCGAGGGGAACAATGCCATTGCAACACATACCCAACAAATCCAAACTTGAACCGAGCTCGAGAGGGGGACAATGCCATCACAACACACACACATCCATCAAACTCATGCTTAGAACCAAGACTCGAATCCAATAAGACACAAAAAAATATTCGACCCAATTAATTGAAAGAAAACAAAAGTAGGAGAAAATTCCACAATATATATTTAAAATTAGGAGATGAGACATAAAATTATTTCTAGAACCGCGAAAAGTGGGAATCTCCTTTGTAACTGTCTCACTAATATGTCACAACAAGACGCAATATGAGCATGCATCACACTTGGCAGGAAGACTGATGGGGCAACTGAATGAAGAAGGGCATACATCACACTTGGCAGGAAGACTGGTGTGGAAAATTAAATGAAGAATTGAGAATTTTCGCGACTTCAATTTTTTTTTTTCTCATTTCAGAGTACATCCATATTATTCGGGCTGACTTAGTTTTCTTTACGTCTTTTGTGTTATAATTGGCGTTGTAATATTTTTAATAGTAACAAAAGTCTATAAAAAATAAAATTAGTACAAGTGTTATAATACCAATTATAACAACAATATTTAAAATCATCCAAATAGGCTACAAAGAATTTTATTGATTTCTAACAAATTTGTTGTTTCTTTATCCACAATTTTTTTTCCTCTTCGATAATTTCCAGAAAAAACATATCGTTTCAAATAAAAATATTACTACGGTAGTCTCTAGAAGCCTATCGTATTTTTTTAGCTTGAGGGACACAATGTCATTACAACACACATGCCCAACAAATCCAAATCCGAACTGAGCTCGAGAGGGGGATAATGCCATCACAACACACACACACCCATCAAACCCATGCTCAGAACCAAGATCCTAATCCAATAGGACATAAAGAAAAGGCCCGACCCAATTATTTTAAAGAAAATAAAAGTAGGAGAAAGTTCCACAATATATATTTAAAATTAGGAGATGAGACAGAAAATTATTTCTGGAACCGCGGAAAGTGAGAATCTCTTTTGTAACTGTCTCACTAATATGTCAGAACAAGGCGCAATATGGGCATGCATCACACGTGGCAGGAAGATTGATGGGACAACTTAATGAAGAAGGGCATGCATCACACTTGGCAGGAAGACTGGTGTGGACAATTAAATGAAGAATCGAGAATTGTCGCATCTTCAAAAAAAAATTCTCTTCTGAGAGTACATCTATCTTAGGGCCGGCTTAATTTTTTTTACGCCTTTTGTGTTATAATTGGCGTTGTAATCTTTTTAATAGTAACAAAAGTCTATCAAAAAATTAATAAAATTAGTACAGGTGTTATTATTATTATTATTATTATTATTATTTATTACCAATTATAACAACAATATTTAAAATCATCCAAATAGGCTACAAGGAATTTTATCGATTTGTAACAAAGTTGTTGTGTCTTCATCCACAATTTTTTTTCCTCTACGATAATTTCTAGAAAAAAAACGTACAGTTTCAAATAAAAAGATTACAACGGTAGTCTCTAGAAGCCTATCATGTTTCTTTAGCTCGAGGGGCACAATGCCATTGCAACACACACCCAACAAATCCAAACCCGAACCGCGCTCGAGAGGGAGACAGTGCCATCACAAAACACACATCCATCAAACTCGTGCTTAGTACCAAGACCCGAATCCAATAGGACACAAGGAAAAGATCCGACCCAATTAATGGAAAGAAAACAAAAGTAGGAGAAAGTTCCACAATATATATTTGAAATTAGGAGATGAGACAGAAAATTATTTCTGGAACCGCGAAAAGTAAAAATCTCCTTTGTAACTGTCTCACTAATATGTCACAACAAGACGCAATATGGGCATGCATCACACTTGGCAGGAAGACGGATGGGGCAACTAAATGAAGAAGGGCATGCATCACACTTGGAAGGAAGACTGGTGTGGACAATTACATGAAGAATCGAGAATTGTGGTGACTTCATTTTTCTTTTTCTTTTTTGAGAGTACATCCATATTATTAGGGCCGACTTATTTTTATTTACGTCTTTTGTGTTATAATTGACGTTATAATATTTTTAATAGTAACAAAAGTCTATCAAAAAATAAAATTAGTACAAGTGTTATAATACCAATTATAACAACAATATTTAAAATCATCCAAATAGGCTACAAGGAATTTTATTGATTTCTAACAAATTTGTTGCTTCTTCATCCACACATTTTTATATACCGTTTCAAATAAAAAGATTACGACGGTAGTCTCTAGAAACCTATCGTATTTTTTTAGCTCGAGTGGCACAATGCCATTATAACACACACGCCCAACAAATCCAAATCTGAACCGAGCTCGAGAGGGGGGCAATGCCATCACAACACATACACCCATCAAACTCATGCTCAGAACCAAGACCCAAATCCAATAGGACACAAGGAAAAGGTATGACCCAATTATTTGAAAGAAAACAAAATTAGGAGAAAGTTCCACAATATATATTTGAAATTAGGAGATGAGACAGAAAATTATTTCTGGAACCGTGAAAAGTGGGAATCTCTTTTGTAACTGTCTCACTAATATGTCACAACAAGGCACAATATGGACATGCATCACACTTGGCAGGAAGACTAATGGGACAACTTAATGGAGAAGGGTATACATCACACTTGGCAGGAAGACTGGTGTGGACAATTAAATGAATAATCGAGAATTGTCGCGACTTGAAAAAGTTTTTCTCTTCTGAGAGTACATCCATCTTAGGGCCGACTTATTTTTTTTACGTCTTTTGCGTTATATTGGCGTAATAATCCTTTTAATAGTAACAAAAGTCTATCAAAAAATAAATTAGTACAAGTGTTATTATTATTATTATTATTATTATTATTTATTATTATTATCAATTATAACAATAATATTTAAAATCATCCAAATAGGCTACAAGGAATTTTATCGATTTCTAACAAATTTGTTGTTTCTTCATCCACAATTTTTTTTCCTCTACGATAATTTTTAGAAAAAAACGTACAGTTTCAAATAAAAAGATTACAATGGTAGTCTCTAGAAGCCTATCATGTTTTTTTAGCTCGAGGGACACAATGTCATTGCAACACACACCCAACAAATCCAAACCCGAACCGAGCTCGAGAGGGGGACAATGCCATCACAATACACACATCCATCAAACTCATGCTTAGAACCAAGACCTGAATCCAATAGGACACAAGAAAAAGATCCGACCCAATTAATTGAAAGAAAATAAAAGTAGGGGAAAGTTTCACAATATATATTTGAAATTAGGAGATGAGACATCAAATTATTTCTGGAACCGCAAAAAGTGGAAATCTCCTTTGTAACTGTCTCACTAATATGTCACAACAAGACGCAATATGGGCATGCATCACACTTGGTAGGAAGACTGGTATGGACAATTAAATGAAGAATCGAGAATTGTAGCGACTTCAATTTTTTTTTCTCTTTTGAGAGTACATCAATCTTATTAGGACCGACTTATTTTCCTTTACGTCCTTTGTGTTATAATTGGCGTTGTAATATTTTTAATAGTAACAAAAGTCTATAAAAAATTAAAATTAGTACAAGTGTTATAATACCAACTATAACAATAATATTTAAAATCATCCAAATATGCTACAAGGAATTTTATTGATTTCTAACAAAGTTGTTGTTTCTTCATCCACACTTGTTTTTCCTCTACGATAATTTCTAGAAAAAAACATACCGTTACAAATAAAAAGATTACGACGGTAGTCTCTAGAAGCCTATCGTATTTTTTAGCTCGAGGGACACAGTGCCATTACAACACACGCGCCCAACAAATCCAAATCCGAACCGAGCTCGAGAGGGGGACAATGTCATCACAACACACACTCCCTTCAAACCCATGCTCAGAACCAAGACCCAAATCCAATAGGACACAAGGAAAAGGTCTGACCCAATTATTTGAAAGAAAACAAAATTAGGAGAAAGTTCCACAATATATATTTGAAATTAGGAGATGGGACAGAAAATTATTTTTGGAACTGCGGAAAGTGGGAATCTCTTTTGTAACTCTCACTAATATGTCACAACAAGGCGCAATATGGGCATGCATCACACTTGGCAGGAAGACTGGTGTGGACAATTAAATGAAGAATCAAGAATTGTCGCGACTTCAAAAAGTTTTTCTCTTCTGAGAGTACATCAATCTTAGGGCCGTTTTTTTTACGTCTTTTGTGTTATAATTGACGTTGTAATCCTTTTAATAGTAACAAAAGCCTATCAAAAAATAAAACTAGTACAAGTGTTATTATTATTATTTATTACCAAGTATAACAACACTATCTAAAATCATCCAAATAGGCTACAAGGAATTTTATCGATTTCTAACAAATTTGTTGTTTCTTCATCCACAATTTTTTTCCTCTACGATAATTTTTAGAAAAAACACGTACAGTTTCAAATAAAAAGATTACAACGGTAGTCTCTAGAAGCCTATCATGTTTCTTTAGCTCGAGGGGCACAATGCCATTGCAATACATACCCAACAAATCCAAACCAGAACCGAGCTAGAGAGGGGGACAATGTGTCACTACCCAATTCTAGAAAATAGGGTATATTTTTTTTTATTTGATAAATAGTGTATTGTATTTAATTATTTATATTTATAATTAATTAGTGCTTGTCTTATTTTTATTTTGATTGTTTTAGGGTTTTGGCTAGCCTGGACCCATGTCAGACCCTAGTGGACCCATGTCCGACCCAGCCCACACCCTTGTGAGAATTATTTTGGGGCTTAGATTTATTATTTTATTTTTAGGAGGTTAGTTGGAGAGATTTGGAGCTAGTTTGAGCGCATTTGGAACCCGGAACCCAAAACCGAGTGAATAGGGGCATTTTGGGAATTTGGTGACTTATGTACCTATTTATTTCTACATGGCCGGCCTACCCCCCCCCCCCCCCACCCGTAAGAAAACCAGCAGCCCCCTCCCCTTTGCTTTGTATTCTCCACTTCTTCTTCTTCATTTCTTCTTCTCCACTTCTTCTTCCTTCTTCCTTCTTCTTCAAAGTAAGTTTCCTCTTCCATTTTCTTCTTTCTTCTTTCATTCCTTCTTCCTTAAGCTAACCCTAACCTTACATTTTCTCTAACCTAGGTGTGAGGAGCTTAGATCTAGTGTGAGAGCTAGAATTGGTGGCTTGGAGCTTGAGGGAGGTGACTTGGAGTAGATCGGAGACTTTGGCCTTGGGATTCCAACTCCCAAGAGGTAAAACCTAACTTTCTCCTTTCTAATTATTTTTGTGTAGTGTAATTAGTGTTGTAGAACCCTCCTAGACCCTAACCCTACCCGTAGGAGGAAGTTGGAACTAGTTTGGGTGAGTTTAGAGACTTTGACATTAGGTTTTGTGTCGAATTCGGGTGGAATCCGAATTTGGCCCAATTTTGGGTGATGCCCTAGGTTAGATGGACCTAAGTAGACATTTTCGGGTGTCTAGAGGGTGAGTGCGTGTCTCCGTTCGGACACGGGAAGCCGTGTCGCGGAGAAACGGGCGTTTCGGGCGAAATTGGGGCTTTTCGTCGTCGCCGATTCTAAGTGCGTGTGCGTTTCCGCCACGGACCTAGAATCGACGCGGGACCGCTTTTTCTAGGATCTAGACATCGTGTAGAGCGTGTGGGTAAATTTTGGGCCGATTCCGAGTTCGTTTGGTGTGCGTTTCAGGAGATTTTCCGAGCCGCGCACCACGTGTTCGTCGAAATGACCGAACGGCCATTTCGACTTGGTTTCCTCGTTTCGGCTTTGTGCGCACGTTGGGTTAGTATCGGGGAGTGTGTGCTAGAGTTTTTGGGCTATATTTTATATATTTTAGGGTATTGGTGAGTGTCGGGGTCGTTGGGCGTGAGTAGGGCGTGTGGGTTGAGTGTTGTGTGCGTGGTTGTGTTTGTATTGATATGTGTCTATATATATATATATATTTATATATATGTATGTGTGTTTATGTATATATATTTATATATATATGTGTGCATTTATATTTATGTACTTGTATATGTATATGTCTATGTGTATATATATATATAGGTGTATGTATATATATATAGTTGAGAGTGTGTGTATATATATATATATCTAGTGATATATGTATATATATGTGTGTGTATTATATATATATAGAGTGTTATATATATATATGTATAAGAGTGTGTGTGTGTGTGTGTGTTTGTGAGTAGGAGGGAGGGGGAGAACCTGGGAACTGTACTGCAGCAGCAGCAGTTCAGCTGCAACAGCAGCAGCTTGCTGCTAGAGAGCAGCAGCAGCAGCTCCAGAAGGAGCAGCAGCACATGTAGGAGCAGCCAGCAGCAGCAGTTATGAGGGCAGCAGCTAGCAGCGAGCGCGGCGCAGCCTAGTTTAGTGCAAGTAGCAAGAGTACTAGTGAGGGTTAGGAATAGGTAGAGTGCAAGATAGATGTATCTATCAATAGGTTGATAGTTAGATAGATAATATAATAGATAGATGGTTAGGTAATTAGTTAGATAGTTAGATAAGTAGATAGCTAGTTAGTATTATAGATTATATACATAGATAGTTAGATATATCTATGGATTGATAGATAGTTAGAATTAATAGATAGATAGTTAGTTTATTAGATAGATAGCTAAGTAGTTAAATAGATTAGATAGATACTAGATAGATAGGTAATTGATAGATAGGTAGATTCGTAGATTAATAGATAGATAGATAACAGTTAGATGGATAGATAGATAGCTAGGTATTAGGTATATATCTACCTAAGTGCATAGATATCTATATACATATAGTTATATCTATATCTATAGATATCTAGATAGGTATATATATATACATTTTGAGTTGGGTAAGGTATATATGGGTAATTGGGTATGTGTGTGGATATCTATATATATAGGTATATACATACTTAGATATATATAATAGATAGTAGATATCTATATTACCTAGCCTAGATTAATAACTAGGTGCATAATTAATAGCTAGATAGCTAGTTAGAGGGCCTTAGGGCGAAACCTCAATACCTTGAGATACCGAGGTATCTCGATACCTTGAGATATTCAAGGTATTGAGTTTCGAGCGGGGTATTTGAGCATTAGCCTAGGAAATGCTTGGGAGTGATTTTTATATGTTTATATATATATAATTACGCGTGCTAGCATAGGTTTTAGCGGGTTTAGGCGGGGTGCGTGGCCTAGGGCGAGGTATCGGATACCGAGGGTATCCCGGTATCTCGATTAGGCGAGTTTGTGAGTTTAGTAGCTTTATGAGCTCGGTTTGACCTAGAATTTCAGGGGCACCCTAGTTTGACCTAGCTTTGACCATAATTGTCTCCGTTGACCATAAAAGTCAACGTTTGACCTAGTTTTGACCTAGAGTTGACTTTTTAGACCCCGGGTTGACTTTTTGACCCAATTTTCACCGGTTTGACCCGTTCGACCTAGAATAGCCCTAGAAGCCTGTTTTTAATTATTTATATCAGTTTAAATGCTTAGAACCCTGTTTAATTCTGCTTTTCACATTATGTCCCTGCGATACCGGTCCGGACCTCGATCCTCATCAGTTGCTCAGGACATCAGGCGAGTACCTACCTCTGATAGTTTCCATTTCATGATAGCGTTTATATCACCTGTTCTAGAACTGTAATACTTGATTCTGACACTTTATTACACGAGCTGGTACTAGTGGATCCCGTCATGAGGTGCTATCCCCCTTACCGTGTTCAGCGGGTACTCTATCACGTGTATTTCATCATGTGCTTCGGGTATTGATTATCATGTGCTATCATGTGCTTCTTGTGCTCTCGCCTTCGTGTGCGCGAGCTATTATCATGTACGTAGCGTGTTGTGGTTGGATCCAATGGTATTAGTGGGGGAGGGGAGTAGTGAGTTGGTTATATGATCAAAGCCAAACAGTATTCATGTGTATGTCGGTTATGCAACTCACGCATAACGGAGTTATCGTAGTGTTCTTCATGTGCAACCCAAGCCGATCATATAACGAACTTGTGCTCAAGGCACTTAGCTAGTATTCATGTTTCTCACCTGCAGTTACTTTTCCACTACTTGTATTGTTCTCCAGTTTATATTACAGCTATTTATTGTGCTCCAGCATATATTTATTTCCTGTGCATCTTGATTACTTTTCTATTGCTCGTCATATACACCTTACCATGCATTTGGAGTTGCTTTCAGAGTTATGTACTTCGCTCCAGTCCTGACTGGGCATATTTTTTCCAGAGGATCCTGAGGACTATTGCCCTACGTTCTACGGGCCTGGTATTGACGACTGTTGTGACCCCGAGGAGGAGTGCGCCGAGGAGACGCCGATAGCACCCTAGTTAGCTAGGTGGGTTTTCTGGGTTTTCCTTGTGGTTTGTATTTTGGATGACTGTACTTATTCTTTTGTGCTTCTGTGAGATGTTGTAGCTTATGGCCTTGGACTGTATTATTTTGGATTGTCTTGCTCTCTTGGTTCTGGTTTTTCTTGTTTACATCATATCGTGCTTATATTCTTCCTCTAGTTTTGTGATTGAGATTATTGTCATATATATATTGCGTGGTTGCCCTCCTGTTGGAGAGGATTTTATTCACATATATATATTGCGTGGTTTTGCCCTCCTTTTGGAGAGGTCATGCCGGATTTTTCTGTGAGTTATCTAGATAGTTGGTTGACCTAGAACGGACCTTTACAGCGTTCTACCGCCGATTCTGCGGCGTAGGCTGGACGTACCCACGGCTCATGCCCGATTTTCGGGTGCGGGTCGTGACACAATGCCATCACAACACACACATCCATCAAACTCATGCTTAGAACCAAGACCTGAATCCAATAGGACACAAAGAAAAGATCCGACCCAATTAGTTGAAAGAAAATAAAAGTAGGGGAAAGTTCCACAATACATATTTGAAATTAGGAGATGAGACAGAAAATTATTTCTCGAACCACGAGAAGTGGGAATCTCCTTTGTAACTATCTCACTAATATGTCACAACAAGACGCAATATGGGCATGCATCACAGTTGGCAGGAAGACAGATGGGAGAACTGAATGAAGAAGGGCATGCATCACACTTGGCAGGAAGACTGGTATGGACAATTAAATGAAGAATCGAGAATTGTCGCGACCTCAATTTTTTCTCTCTTTTGAGAGTACATCCATCTTATTAGGGCCGACGTATTTTTCTTTACGTCTTTTGTGTTATAATTGGCGTTGTAATATTTTTAATAGTAACACAAGTCTATAAAAAAATAAAATTAGTACAAGTGTTATAATACCAATTATAAAAATAATATTTAAAATCATCCAAATATGCTACAAGGAATATTATTGATTTCTAACAAATTTGTTGTTTCTTCATCCACACTTTTTTTCCTCTACGTTAATTTCTAGAAAAACAGACTGTTTCAAATAAAAAGATTACGACGGCAGTCTCTAGAAGTCTATCGTATTTTTTTAGCTTGAGGGACATAATGTCATTGCAACACACACGCCCAACAAATCCAAATCCGAACCGAGCTCGAGAGGAGGACAATGCCATCACAACACACACCCCCATCAAACCCATGCTCAGAACCAAAACCTGAATCCAATAGGACACAAGGAAAAGATCCGACCCAATTAGTTGAAAGAAAATAAAAGTAGGATAAAGTTCCACAATATATGTTTGAAAATTATGAGATGAGACAGAAATTTATTTCTGGAACCACGGAAAGTGGGAATCTTCTTTGTAATTGTCTCACTAATATGTCATAACAAGGCGCAATTGGGCATGCATCACACTTGGCAGGAGAACTGATGGGACAACTTAATGAAGAAGGGAATGCATCACACTTGGCAGGAAGACTGGTGTGGACAATTAAATGAAGAATCGAGAATTGTCGCGACTTCAAAAAGTTTTTCCCTTCTGAGAGTACATCCATTTTAGGGCCGACTCGTTTTTTTTTTTACGTCTTTGTGTTATAATTGGCGTTGTAGTCTATCAAAAAATAAAATTAGTACAATTGTAATTATTATTATTCTTATTTTTTATTACCAATTATAACAACAATATTTAAATTCATCCAAATAGGCTACAAGAAATTTTATCGATTTCTAACAAATTTGTTGTTTCTTCATCCACAATTTTTTTCCTCTACGATAATTTTTAGGAAAAAAATGTACTGTTTCAAATAAAAAAATTACAACGATAGTCTCTAGAAGCCTATCATGTTTCTTTAGCTTGAGGGGCACAATGCCATTGCAACACACACCCAACAAATCCAAATCCGAACCGAGTTCGAGAGGGGGACAATGCCATCACAACGCACACATCCATCAAACTCATGCTTAGAACCAAGACCCGAATCCAATAGGACACAAGGAGGAGATCTGACCCAATTAATTGAAAGAAAATAAAAGTAGGAGAAAGTTCCACAATATATATTTGAAATAAGGAGATGAGACAAAATTATTTCTGGAACCGCGGAAAGTGGAAATCTACTTTGTAACTATCTTACTAATATGTCACAACAAGGCGCAATATGGACATGCATCACACTTGGCGGGAAGACAGATGGAGCAACTGAATGAAGAAGGGCATGCATCACACTTGGCAGGAAGACTGGTGTACAAGAATTGTCGCGACTTCAAAAAGTTTTTCTCTTCTGAGAGTACAAAGATCTTAGGGCCGACTTATTTTTTTTTACGCCTTTTGTGTTATAATTGGTGTTGTAATCTTGTAATAGTAACAAAAGTCTATCAAAAAATAAAATTAGTACAAGTGTTATTTTTTTTTTACTACCAATTATAACAACAATATTTAAAATTCCAAATAGGCTACAAGGAATTTCATTGATTTCTAACAATTTTGTTGTTTCTTCATCCACACTTTTTTTCCTCTAAGATAATTTTCAGAAAAATGTACCGTTTCAAATAAAAAGATTACGACGGTAGTCTCTAGAAGTCTATCGTGTTTCTTTAGCTCGATAGGCACAATGCCATTGCAACACACATTCAACAAATCCAAATCCGAACCGAGCTTGAGAGGGGGACGATGTCATCACAACACACACCCATCAAACCTATGCTCGGAAAGAAGACCCGAATCCAATAGGAAACAACGAAAAGATCCAACCCAATTAGTTGAAAGAAAACAAAAGCATCAGCAATACAAATGTTCACCTAACGCATCATGTTAACGGAGAGGAGGCGGGGACAGAAACGTCATTTCGACCATCTTATGACAAATGCACACCCCACTTCCGTCCCTATCACGTCTAATTGGTAAGAGCATCATTGGTAAGGCCCATCCCACATTCTAGATTCTAGATTTAAAATGTAGAAGCTCATTTTGTATAATAGTAAGGGCCTGTTTGGTTCTACGTTATAACTCAGTTTTCTGTGAGTTATAACATAGGGCCCGCCGTAGATAGCGTTTGGGAGGGAACATCTCAGAATGTTCACTCCAATTTTTTTCCCTAAAATCTAATTTTAAACGCTACTTTCGGAGAGCTGCTGAAAGCTGCTTTCAGAGTAAAAAAAATTTCACTCTTCCTACTGTTTGCGAGCCCCACTCCCAACCAACCAACCAACCCCCTCTCCTCTCTTTCTCTCTACTCATTTTCCCAAAATTTGCTGGAGAACACTGTTTGATAATAAACGAAAGAAATGAAACTAGGTTCATACAAAACCCTTTCTTTGGTTTACAAACAATAAGTACAATTAATCCTATACGAGGATGTTAAGTACAAAATTTTAATTTGGATAAATATTGCTATAGGAGTCTGATCTGCGGTCGATCACTTTGTCCCTTGGACCACACGATGATGAAGAAGTGCTGTAGAAGAAGGAATAGCTTCAAAGATTGCAAGAGGGAGAGGATGCTCGATGCCAAAATCGTCGATCACTACTCTATGTCTGTGCTCTGGATTCTTCTCTCTTCGATTTTTCGACCTCTGTTTCCACTTTTTTTTGCCCCTGTTTTCACTTTTTTCCGCCCTTGGACCTCTGTCAATAGAGGTCTCTATTTATAGAGTTTGGTGACAGTAACCGTCCAGTCGGCATAAAAGCCGAACAGTGGAGAGTGTGGCACTTTTTACGCGACGGTTATAATAACTGCCACCCACGTATAAATGATCTTCTGAATCCGCATGTGATGTATGTCCCATCATGAGGTAACGCGTATAACTGCTGCGAAGATCATGGCATGCAAGCCACGTAGGTAACTACCCCTCACGTAGAAAAGGTTGGTGGAGAAGCCAATAACTGTCACCATGGCGTAGAAGCCAAATAGTTGTCAAATTAGCGTAGAAGCCAGGTAGGCGTAGAAGCCTGATGCTGCATGGATAGGTAGCTAGCATAAAAGATAGCCGATCCTCCTTCCTTGACTGAGGTCTTGAGCGTATTCTGGACCAAAATAGCCTTGTCACGCACAAATGCAAATATAGCCTGAGTTGGCGTATTCCGAGGAGATAACATACGGCGTACTCCTATAGCTGAAAATAGCCAGGTCGGCGTATTTCAAGGAGATAGCGTACAACGTGCTCCTATAGCTGAAAATAGCCTGATGGCGTAATATGCAGAGGTGATGATGTGGACGTATTAGCCATAATTATGGCTCACTCAGCCTTTGAAAATAGAATCAAATCTCGTGCATTAAATGCAGAGATATGCCCCCATCACGCGCATTAACTGCAGAGACGTGCCTCGAGCTCTGTACGAAGAGCAGCTTTTGACGTGGCAGTTTGTTTCGTCTCCTGCTGGGCGTAAGAGCTCACGTCTGCCTGTATAAAACTAGGCAGCGTATTCCCTTGAATGCGTAAAAGCAATTTGTATCAAGAAAATGCCACTAAACGACGGTCTAGGTCTCTGTGCCGAACCATCATTACAGTCGTCGTTTGGATAGTCGTGCAGTACTCTTTGTCAGGAGTCAGGTTCACTGCATGATCTGACAGGTTCATTCGAGGAATACGAAGAGTTTTCCGTACAATTTTCCCACTACATTAAAAGCGAGCAGGTTTTACGCCAAAGTGGCGATATAAAAACCTTTTTACGCTGAAGCAGTCTGAAAATACTGTATTACGTGGGTTATTCTGGAGTTATATTTTACGCTGTACTAAGCGATGAAGCTCTGTTGTACGCCGATGGCTCTGAAGTCATGTCTTACGCCACACAGCACTGAAACTCTGGTTTACGTGGGTTTTATGCATACTGCGTATAATTCTGCAGCGTATTTTTCATGCTTCTACAAACACTCCTAACCAACCAACCCCGCGGAGCTGTCGACGTCTTCGTCTCCACCGCGGACCCGGAGAAGCAGCTTTGGATCTCGTCGACCCTGACCCTGACCCTGACCCTGACCCTGACCACGCCAGAGAAGGAGCCTCGTCACGGCCATCGCAGCTCCGAATCTCGTCGACCCCGACCCCGACCCTGACCCGACGGTGCTATGGCCCCCACGACCTTTCCGGCGGACCCGACGGCACCATAGCCCCCTTCCCAGCCAACCCTAACCCGACAGCGCCATGGCCCCCTACTGCTTCTGGATGCCCGCGCTTCGCTCCTCGATGAACTAGACGCCATCATCGTCGAGCGAGATGGATCGGCACGGCTTCCCTCTTGGGAGGGCTTGAGGGAGTCGACGAGTTCATCGACGGCGATGGTTCGATCGGCAGGATCCGACGGTGGATTGGGGAAGGTCTCGGTCATCGGCGCTCCTCCGATACTGGCGCTCCTCTGAATGGGACGCTACAGGCGCTCCTCCCTCGGTGGATTGGGGAAGATCTCGGTCATCGACGGCGGTTCGATCGGCGGGATCCAGCGGCTCGGCGGCTGCGACAGTTAGACACGGGACAGAGGAAAAACAAAAATTATTTTTTGAAAAATTATTTTTATTAAAAAAATTCTAAATTTATTTTACCAAACATAATTTTCAACTTTGATTTCTAAAATTCAATTTTCAGATGAAAGTAACCAAACGCAAACTCAAAATATCTATACTAAAAAAATAACCTTTTAACTTACTTTCAGAAAACTGACTTCAAACCAAAATTTCAGAAAGCCTATCCAAACGGACCCTAAGTCTCATCCCTAGTTTCAATTTCTAGATTTTGAGTTCCATCTCACCCATGTGAACTATAGGTTGGGCCTCCCAATTTCTAGATTCTAGATTGTAGGAACCTATTTTGTATAATAGTAAGTTCCAATTTGGAGTCCAATTTTCTAGATTCTAAATTTTATATTATTATTTTTCTACATCAATTTTTGATCACATATTTTTTGGGACTGGAGCTCACTTTATCATTTTTTACTATTCTTATACAAATCCAACTAATTCTATATTTATTTTTATTTTTTAAATTATGGACGTCAAATTATATTGAAAAGTCTCAACTACTAATGATGCTCTAACATCCAATAGTATGAGGTCACTACCAAAGAGAGTAGACCTTCACAAAGTGGGGGTGTGTCTATATATAAATATGGCATTGTTTCCAAAAAATACCAAAGAAAAAGAGAGTTTAATTCCTTTCCTCAACAGTTTCTCCATAACTCTTTGGGGACTTCATTCATTCATTCTCCCATTCTCTTCCTTTCCCAAGAGTGAGTGATGAGTGAATTATATTTTTCACAGAAACCAATGGCCACAGTCAAAGTGTTTGATGAATATATATAAGGAGTTCTTGAGCTTAACAATTGTTCGGAGTTGGAATTGGAATTGGAATTGGAATTGGAATTTGAGAGGTTTCGAGTTATTCTCTTCATATCTGGTAAGAACCTCCAGCTCTTTTTCTTTTATGTTTATATTCTTCGGCACTCGCTACTTCATTCACATATATCAGTTCTTTTTTATTCCGAGTTATTGATAAATTATGAAAGCAATATTGATCTTCTCTTTACCAGCTTAGTTATTGGAAACGTTTATTACAATTTCTTTGTTCTTTCTTCCCTTTTTTTGTTTGAATCTTTTACCACTTTTCTTCGGTAAGATCGGTAATGCTTGTACTTCTGAGTACTGTGGTTTTTTTTTTTTTTCTTTTTTTTTATACTAATAATAGTAGATTTTCCTAACTTTAATTTCGAAGAAATAAGTAGTACTGTGAACAGAGTAGAATTTTGCCCGTATCCGTATCCGTATCCGACTCGAACCAAGCCAAAGAAATCTGGTAAGGAACTGACGTTTTCTGTTAATCTCGCCTGAAATGAGACTGAGTGGAAACCGCACCACAATATATTAACTTAGATTTTTTGGATTAATGATGGTCATATTGTAATCGTTCCAACTTTTATGATCGGCTGTAGACCTGATGTCAACTGTCTGTATGGTGTGCCTGGGACTTATAGTCTTACATTCAAAACCCGTTCGATCTGACCTATGCATAGATTGAGCACAGAAAAATTAATGATGTATATATCTGTATTGTGTCTGTATTCGACAACGTATATAGGTAGCGTATTGTGTCCATTATTGTGTCAGTATCCGTATGTGTCCGTATTGGTGCTAACATAGGATTTTATAGCGTAGTAATTAAGAAAAAGAGAACGAACTTTTGTAAGTTTTGTTATATTATTATGAGATTTTTGTTAAGAGAGGGGATGTACTTTAATTTATACAATTGATAAATAGTTTCTTATTATTGGATAATGTTGTTTGCTAAATTGGAATGATTCATATAGGATTTTATGTTTTGTTGCATGCTTGATTCCACTGCTATCCTTTTTCTATTTATTTTTTTTTTTAGTTTCTTCTTGTGGAATACCAAAAAAATGATTTGCCTTTCCACTTAATTAAGTTCATGAATCTCTTCCCAGAAGAATGTACTAAACACGCATGTCCATTATAATATATATACAACCTTTTTCATAGTCACAAGAGAGATTATTTTCATCCTCAAGTTCTCAACTTTAACACTCCACTTCGTTTCATAGTCATAATGTGATGATTGTCCTTTTGGAAAAATCTTATTTAGGTTCCTGCAGATTATATATAAATGTCTAGTCGTACAATTTTTTGGAAAATTTTGGAAGTTTGATATTTGATAGATAAAAATAAGATTATTTTAGCAAATGTCTCCATTCTAAATGTTGAAACTAGCATATACCTTCATTATTTTTTTTATTAGCAAATGCTCCCACTCCATGTAAAGCAGTAGAGATTTCGGTTAAAAAAGTTGGAAACATTTGCTAATTTTTTTACTGTTCCGTACGAAGAATTGAGGCATTTGTTAGTTAAAAAAAATGATGTGGTATATGCTAGTATCAACATTTAGAATTGAAACATTTGTTAAAATACCCCATAAAAATAGTATGGCATAGTTGAGAACACTACACAATTGACTTAATTTTTTAGTTCCTAGGTGACCGGCTAACTTATACCCATATAAGTTTTGGGTTAGGTTTGGGCCTTCAAAAGGACTGTCCCTGGTACCTTACTCGTTTATTGTCAGGTTAAATCCTGGTGCTTCAACAAGTCACGGAAATGTGGCAGTCATTCCTAACAAGTGGTGAAGTTTTGTAGTCCATCAGCTGCTTATGAAATAATGAAACTACTATATTTAATATGTAGAGCCCAAACCAATTTTTTTTTTTTTTTTTTTTCAATCACTTGCACTCATAGGGAGCCTGACCAAGTAAAAGAAATTTCTTTATATTATGTTGATGCTCATGTCCACTATAAACGCGCTTAAATGTTTGGCTTCAGTGAGCTTCAGTGTGTCCTAATATATTCATGTAATATTACTAATATGGATGGCAATTTAAAAAATGCCATGGGAACTGACATCCAAATAATTGCAAACAACAAACAGACAAGCTGAAACTAGCGTATGGAATACACATATGTCAGCTGGAAAGGTTCACCAGTGACCCCATCTTGTAATTGACCACCACTTGAACCCGTAGAGCAAATAGGCATCAACCTTTTGAATCAGTATTTTTTAGAAGTTTAAAACTTGATAAAAAGAAAGAAAGTAAAATGATGTTTTGGGATGGTAGTAAACCAACCATATAATTCTTGCTTGCTGATGTGATAATAATCGTCCTAATTTTGATTGTTGGCAGAAGAGGTGGATCTCATGAGATTTTATCGAGATATTTCAAATGTTTTTGGTTGTGGGATTAGTGATGCCTAATCCGGTAATTACCTGGTTTTGTGTGTGAACAATCATAAGATTGTGCAACATAAAACAAGTTAGTGGCGTATTCAAAGAGTTTACGCTGGAAAATCAAATATGATAACAAAAATGGGACAAATGTAATCATTATAATTAGAGAAAATTTGAGTTGCACCCCACTTTATTTACCCATATTCAAGGTGCACCCCACACGATTACCATAATGTATGACGGCCTCCACTTTTAACGGAAATTGTCTCCAACTAACGGTTAACTTCGTTGACCAAAATTTTTGGACAAAAAAATACCCTTTCTTCGTACACTGTAGAGGAGGGGGATGGAAAGAGGGAAGTGGTATTTCGGTCAAAAATTAACCGTCAATGCAGTTGACTGTTAGTTTTCGTTAAAAGTGGAGACTGTTATACATTATGGTAATCGTGTGGGGTGTACCTTGAATATGGATAAATAAAGTGGGGTGCAACTCAAATTTTCTCTTATAATTAACTAAAAACTTTTCTCCTGTTCTTTTGGTAAAATTATAGGTAACCCTAACTATTTTACTCCAAGAAAGAATAGAAAAACCATTGTTATAGTAATATGATATCTCACTTGATAAAGTTTGTCTCAATTCTAAAGAATTACTATGAAGACCCTGTGCTTAGATACTGCAATTGAACAATCTTACTCTCAAAAGAAAAAAGATATAGTTTTCATGACTTAACAACCATTTTGTTTGGAAACATAAAATAGGTTTAACATTTTAGTTTAGTAACTTTAATTTCGTATGACCTAAAAAGAAGAGAAGACTATCTTGAGTTATTTCACTTCAGAATGTTTGCTTGTTCAAAACTTAAAAATTTCAGTTTTGGATGCAGGCTTCACATAGACAAAATGAGAAGTTACTTATTTTTTCTTTTGGTCCCATACTTTTCTTTTATTAATGGAACCAGTATGGACCAAAAGGAAAAAAAAGAAGCAACTTCTCATTTGTCTATGTGGAGCCTGCATCCAAAACTGAAATTTTGAACAAACGTTCTGAAATTTTCTTTTATTTATGGAACCAATGAGGGACCAAAGGAAAATAAGTAACTTCTCATTTTGTCTCTGTGGAACCAGCATCCAAAACTGAAATTTTGAAGTTTTGAACAAGCAAACTTTCTGAAGAGAAATAATTCAAGATAGTCTTCTCTCCTTTTTTAGGTCATAGAAAATTATATATATATATATATATATATATATATATATATGACGTCTAGCCTAGTGGTCAAGACCGATACATATTATCCAAGAGGTTGCGGGTTCGAGCCTCCTGGACGCCATTTAATGCCCTTTTGGGGGGGTGGGGGGGAGGGATTAAGTGGTGAGTTGGTAATGGGTGTAGCACAGGTGTGGTTCAAGTTCGGTGTAGGTGCGGGCCTACGGCCGAGATGTGTAGGACCTTCGGACCAGGATGTGGTGGGCCTTCGGGCCGAGTTTGTAGGCCTTCGGACCAGGAGTCTGTAACACAATTACCTCTTCCAAATATATATATATATATATATATATATATATATATATATATATATATATATATATATATATATATATATATATATATACACACACATATATAAATTCTCTTACCTAATGGAAGTTGTTATAATCTTTAAATAACTTGGACACATCCACCTTGGGGCCTATAACAATTATTGAATAAAGCTAAAGAACCACTAAACTCTACAATTTTGATACAACTTCTACCTATACAAATACATTTTGTTCCTTTCTTACAGAACCTTTTCCTACTTCTCAAAGGTTCCCAAGAACATTATTTATGTATGTTTTCTAAGTATCGAGCACCCAATCATGTAAACTATTAAATTATATAAATATACAATCCTTATTCCTCAAAACACTATAAAGTTTTGGTCTAGTGTCAAGGACTTCAACATGGTATCAGAGCAACACATGTTCAATCTCTCTAGCGTGCATTTTATAACCGATAACAATAAACGGTGTTCTAGCTGCACAAGGTTGCACAGCCTGTCACACTGTATACACCAACACTGGGGCATGGGAGTGCATGGACAACAATATTTTTCAGTGTAATTAGGCACACACGGAACGGGTACAGAATTGTGTTTTTTCTTAATTGAAGAAAGCGAAAGGTGTGGTTCTTTGATAGCAAAGCCAGATGTCGACTTAAACTAATTCATTAATTAATTAAGAACTCGGAAATGAATAGTTAGCTTGCCGGCCAAACACTCTAATTAAGATCATGTCATTCTTCTTGGATACTACTTCACATAATCCCAAATCATATCAATGTCATGTATATAATAAACTTGGTTGTTTGAAGCCTTAAGCGTAACATTTGTATCAAACAGTATAAATTAGTCCCAAGTATTATATAACCATAGATATAACTCCAATTGAGTGAGGCCTAGTCTTCAACTTGGAAATGGTGTCTACTATGTCCATACTTGCTATTGGCAGAAGCATACAATTAGTTTGGAGATGTATAAACTTGTATAGGTATTAATTAATTTTTCTTTGGGTTATTCTATATGACAAAAGGAGGACTGTGTCCTTTATGTTCACTTGTAATAATATAAGGGTAGTCGTGTCTTTTTGATGTGTTTCTTGTACTAATGCTACATCTATTGATATAGGGACACTGTACCAGTTATTTTGCTAGCTAGCTATAGTTATTTTCTGTGTCGAATTTAATTGGAAGAAATCATAAAATGTTTATTTTGATCTGTGACCTATGCTGAGCTAGAGCTCTCATAGCCATTGAAGAAATGGAGATTTTTCATATGGATATTTTAGGGATTTGCTTACTCTCTGTTAAATAATTAATCGATTGTTTCTTTAGTTCGATCAATGGATAATTTGTTTTATACATTATTCAGACCATTTTGGAAAGTTAAGTATTAGTTGCTGAATTTAGTTTGCCTAACATTTTCACATTTTATATAACAGATGACATTGTAATAGTTTCTTTCGCTATCTTTGAAGATCTGAATATCTTACCTAATGCTTATAATGTTCTTTTACTTCTGTTTAGAATATTTTGCCGTTTGCATTTAATTGTTAATTGATATTGCTACCGTTGCAATAAAAAGTTAGAAGAGTTCCATTATTTTGTTGCTTCACCTACTTCTATCATCTAATTTGAGGTTTCATCATAACTATAAGAAACAACCAATCTTATGTTTTCATAGATTTCTTAATAAAGTTATGTAATTATAAGGAGTGCAGATCATTATGTTGATTTCCTTATATATATATATATATATATATATATATATATATATATATATATATATATATATATATATATATATATTCCTTA
>JAYESA010000016.1:149581539-149688865 GCA_036927795.1 Iris macrosiphon
AGTTGGTCTTCATGGCCTAACCGGACTAAACTGAATTCTGACATCATGAAAAATATTTTATACAACAATTTGACTCTACATTCTGCTAACATTTCATTCTGGGCAACAAACAGTTCCAGGCTACGGAGCTAATAGATGGTATACATTACATTTCATAATAATATTATCCGAAGGTTTAAAATTGTCTCTTATTGATGAGTTGTTTTCATAGGTAACACTGAATTACATAATAACAAGCCACATGCATGGCAGGGGCACGAGACCGAGCCAAAGACGAATTTCCAAAATGAAACAATCTTATACATAATGTAAAAAAAAATTAACCAATAATTGAACTAAATAATTTTTAATATGCAAATCTAACATGACAATCACTACACCACATATTTTGTTTTAAGAGTGGCCCATGGTACATACTAATTTTATTTTAGATAAAAACTATGTTTGTGCTCCTCTTATCTTTGGGCCTTATATCGTCGTCCAACCTGTCCCTTGGCCAAGGGCCGTCCCTGCCTACAATTATCCCTTTTTTTTTAAGATAAAAACAAGCTTACAAAGTTGTGATGAGATATGTTCTCCATTTGGCTACTTGTCTCTGTGGCATGCCAGTGTCCGGTTTCCATTGCTGATATCGTGAATATATAGTCTCAAAGGATGCCGAGCCTTTCAAGGTGGTGAAACTGAACAAAAAACGATACTCCTGTTTCCGAAGCTTAAGAGCCATATGCATGGTCACCGGGAAAAAAAAATTACTGTCAGTGGAAAAAAAAAAAAAGCTTGAGGACCCAAGGAGGCCAAACAACCGCATAGAAAAAATGGCGCGCAGCATCGACACCAAGGTCGCGAAGACGATGCAAGCGACTAATTAACTCGGACAAAGTGAAGCTTAAATGGGTTTTCAGAGTCTTTTAAGTGGTATTCTTAGAGCATAGACTCTGTAGACGAAACTTGGCTTCAGGCCACCAGTAGCCAATTTGCCTCTCAACTGCGACAAGTATTGGGTGCGCATAAACCTGGTCACAGATGAGCTGATATATATTAGTTGATAGCTTAGTGTATATATATATATATATATATATATATTATATATTTTTTTTAAATTCCGAAAAAATACTGTGGGATTATTTTAAAAAATATTATTTTTTGATAAGGTCAATCATTAATAACCATTAACGCCAACATGTCTCCCTTATTTTAATAATTTTTTGTTTGAAATAAAATTGGAATCCAACCATCTACTCTCCTCTGTGTTCAACCACCAGGGCCGGTCCTGAGGTAAGTCTGACAAGCCATCGGATTTTGACAACCCTCCGATTAGGGCAATCCCCCAAAACCCCTAAGTCCCTACCTCTCCGTCAATATAGTCTCCGTGGTCCACCCAAACTCTTCTCTATCAGTTGAACTAGAAATTTACCAGGTGCATATTTTGAGTTTCCATTGGGAAGACCTCGAGTAGCTCAAGGAAAGAAAATCGGAATTCGAGCTCCACGTCCCGTCGTCGGAACCGGAGAATTCGACGCCACTGCAAAACCCCACTCGTCATCCAAATTTTTAATATCTTCTTTTGGAGTCAAAGGAAATGACAACTAAATTTAATTTAAGTTAGGACAATCTAACCCTATGGGCCGGCCCTGCTACCACTGGACCCAAAAAAAAAAATTCCGCCTAAACTTTTCGGATTGAGGGAGATCAAAAATAACTCCATCACGGGAGGAGGAAGGAACAGCATACGAGTGCTTTTGCTTCATTCAACTCAACTGCCAAAGGTGAGTTAGATATATCAACTTCAACCCATACCACCTTTTTTTTTAATCATTCTTCACTGCTTACTATCTTTGCATTAAAAAAAAAAAAAAAAAATCTTGATTCAGTTTAATTTTGTAGTGAAATGGAATTCTTCTAATGTTAAGTGCTATTTGTATGCTTGACGTTTTGCCCCAATAGAAACGCTACAAAAATAGTGCCGTGTGCCACGCTACAAAATTAATGCCGTGTCCGTGTCGTGCTGTATCCGTCTGCATAAAACATAACTCTCATAACTCACTAGGGAAGGATCGCTTAAAACCCATTTCAGAATCTTTCATATCAATGCAAATTTCCTTTTGGACCCCGTGTCTACACAGACACGTGTGCCAGGGACGGGCAATTCCGGTGCGAATCACTTTACAATGCACCTGAAAAGTAGCAGAAGGGTGACAAATTGATATACATTTAGCCGATCCGAAAGTTCTAACCAAGTCAACCTTTTGGGTCACATTGCTTGTTCCTTGGTGCATTGTAGATATTCACTAGGCAACTCGACAAGTGAGCCCATACGACACGACAATATACTCAGTAACGGGACATATTTCCTCCCCGACCGTGCATTAGCAGGAGAAGATATATACGTCCTTTTCTTGTTTGTTTGAAACCAGCGAATGAGCTAGGAAGCATCATTACTTGCATGCATGTAAGCTATGTTGCATGGACACTCCTAGGGAGGACTTTATCCGTATCCGACACATATTGGAGAAGATACTTTCTTGACACTCAGTCAGGTATGACTCGCCATGTGCATGCTCAAGAGGGATCCAAAACACAAATAAAAGTAATTTTTGGCACTTTTGTTTATCGTGTGAAACATAATTGACATACTTTCCAGTGAATCCTTGCTAGAACTCTTTGGAACCTAGTTATGATAGAAAAAACATGATTGAAAAATATAGATATTATTAAAGATCTAATGTATGTAGATATGTTTTCATATGTATCAATAACCATGCCCATGTTGAACCAATATCCCAAATTTATCTAAAATGTCGTATTCTGAATATGTAATGTGTCTGTATATGAATCTGCGTCTGTGTCCAAGCAACCTAGCATGAAAGGTATTGGCACTCTATGCTGTCACAAGCATGCCGTCCATTTTCTGGACGTATAGATGCATGATGCCCACATGTCGTTGCATCTGCATGACAATTTTTCGGGAGCTACAAGAACTAGAATTGACATAAGAATTTATGACATATATGAGAAGGTACATAGTTTTAACATGTATCTTGACGGATAACAGTACAACATGCCTTTCAAAGTCCACGTTCTGCAACTGTTAGCTTAGAGTAGGAGACTAATCTACCGACACTCTATTTACTGTTTATCCTCAAAGAGTTTTGCGTCCTTGAGACTCTGAGCAATGTCTGCTGTCGACCCGATGGTGGATACTATGGAAGCAAGCAGACAGATGATGACAAGGACCTGTAACATAAACCACTTGATCTGCCTCTTGGTGATCTTGGCTTGGGCTATGTACATTGACACGGGATAGTACACCGTCAATGGGAAGAACCCCAGAGAACCAAGCAAGCCAAGGATCGCATTGAAGAATGGCACCGTTAGAGCCACCAGAGTAGTTAGAACCACAAAAAGCGTTCGCAGGAGGAGCTTGCAGAGTGTAAACTTGAAGGATGTAGATTTGGAGAAAGGGAATCGTAGCGTGTAGACTCTGTGGATGAAATCTGCGTTGGGCCATCTTGTAGCGAGCCACTGCTCGTAGAAGGTGAAGGCTGGTTGTGCAAATATCTGAAACAGTAGTGGAAATTGGATCAACGTAAGACATCTCTATGCAGAATTAGTTTTAATGAATTAAGAAATCGATATCACCTGTCCTTTATGCTTGACAATTCCAAGTGCGTACATGTGCAGCTAAACTTTCAAACTTCCATCTCAACAGGAAGGGTAAAGCAGGAATGGGTAGTAATCATCAAATTGGTATCGATTCAACAGAGCTCACTTATTATGTTAAGGAAACAATCTGTCATTAGGATTTAAATATCTGCTTAAGCAGCTTAACCATAGAGACAGTTCTCACTTGAATTCTCAAGGCTTTCAATTGGGAACATGGTACTAACAAATTAACAATAAGTAGCTGGAATCATCTTATACAAAGTACAGAAAATAAACTTCAAAGGAACAAGACCTCTCTGTTTGGGGATGATTAATTGCCATCTATGTTGCACGTACACGTCAAAAGGATGTCCATATCCGTATCGTGTCTGTACCTGTGTCATTGTCCTTATTTGTGCAAAATAGGTGACTACTTTTGTACCTATTTGAAAATGGATGTGTCATGTATCAGCTTTATATCTGTAGCTGTATGCAACATGGATTGCCATATTATCGATTATCAGGGGGAAGTAGAGGTCATAATCTCTAGGGTAGATTATATCACTAGATATTGTTGTTGAAAGGGATGTCACATACAATCCTGGTTATCACTTTGTCAAGAAGGGAGAAGTATCTAAGCCTAGGATCAGGGGAGTTTGGAGTCATAAACATGTGAACTACTAATCAAACACTTGTCACTACTAGATGGTGGTGGAAGATTTGGAAGGAGTAATCTGTCGGCCAAAAAAAGGAGAGGAACTATGGTGTGAGATAGAAGTCCGGAGCAACAAAATGAAGAAATTGGAAGTAGTTTAGGGTTGTAGAGAAGGGTTCGAAAGTAAAGAGGATTCAATAATTAAGGTTTCAAAAAGAGACATCAAAGATTCCCATTAGAGAGATCAAGATCTAAAGCCATTTTGATTGTTCTGATATGGTGTAGAAATTTTGATCTTAATAATTTCAGTTTTCAGGAGTACGGATGATAAGTAGAAGAGACGAGGAAAATGATTTATATATTGCTCTGTGTGAAAAAGTATTTTGAGGACTGACACACAAGTTGATTCGCCAGTAAATTGGTCTGCAATTATGCACTAGCTGTGATTTTTATACTGTGGTTATACAGCAGTTGACTTGTCTAATGGTCTGCACTAGCTTAGATAGACTGTTGTTACACTTGCAGCTCCTACCGGCTGGTGCTGCTGACAACTTCTTGGACAACCATTAGTGCAGGAACAACCAGCTAATGTAAAGATTTATACTCTTGGTCGAAGGTGCAGTAGAAGAGAGTGGATGACAAACTAAGGTTTCTGTTCTAGATATTGGACGTCATTCTTAGCACTCTTCTAGAATTGCACATATTTACTCTATGATGCACCTGGACGTATCTACTCTATGATGTACCTGATATGCTCCAGCAAGATGCACAAGAAGTGCAAGGTTGGCAATGTCCATGAGCCAAAATGGTTCATGAAATCCCATAAGGATGTTCCCTGGTGCATCATTTCCGAAGGCTGCATATCCTGTGCAAGCAAGAGTGATGTAAAATAATGTTGTTCCTCCAATGCTATAAACATTTGCTCTCTTCATTGTTTTGGTTTCTGGTGGTGGAGACTTCAGCGTATCCTGCAAAACCATGCATAAGTGTTGTTCAATGACGAATAAGTACCATTTTCTAACCCTTCTACTAAAATCTGAGTGAGAACCATTAAATATTACAAACTAACACGAAAGCAATAGAGCATTTATACCAAATTTGGGGTCATATATATATATATATATATATATATATATATATATATATATATATATATGCCAATGACCCTCTAGCCTACTGGTAGAGGAGAGGGCATGCCAGCCCGGGGGTTCGGGTGTTCGAGCCCCGGTGGGGGAGAGTTCACATATTTGAATTTACCAGAGGGACTTTGTCCCTTCTCCCCCCCCCCCCCCCCCCCCACCCCACCACACACACACACACACACACACACACACACACACACATATATATATATATATATATATATATATATATATGAGTAAACGAGATATGAGCCATAGGCTCATATTCCTAAATGAGCCATGCACATGTTGACCAATAGGAATGGACTCCTACATCTCATGTGCACTAGTACACTACATTCATATTGGTCCACATGTGCATTGGTTCATGTAGGAATATAAGCCTATTACTCATATCTCGTTTACCCTATATATATATATATATATATATATATATATATATATATATATATATATATATATATATATATATACTTTCACATGCGTTGCACGTACCAAAAAGAAAAAAAAATTCCTCACATATTATTAATTTTTTTTAGATAGGAATGTAAATTAAATTAAAATAGTTTAGATATAATTTACATATATTTTAATTAGGATTTGTTATAGACATGTTTTTATAATTTTGGATATATGTGGTTTTGAATATATTTAAATTAGGATTTTCTTTTATAGATATGTTTATAGGTTTTGGATATATGTTCAAGTAGTTAGAAAGATTTTAGGATTTTTTTTTCTTAGGTGAGGATATACATACACGGTAGTTAGAAGAATTTTATGATTTTTTCTCTTAATTACGTGAGGATATACATAGGACATTAGACGGCTCATTTTGAGCCATTTTCAAGCCCCTTATATAAGCGTTGTGGACCAACACGAGCACCTTCAAGGAACATATCCTACAATCTGATGGTTGAATAAAAATGAGACGACTATCCGCGTAAATGAGGTGTATAACCGCCAACTTCGTCGTTTGAAAAGAGGAGTATATGCTTAAATCTATAAAACGAGAAGTATTTCATGACTATAGTGAACAAGTTGGGGGATAGAGGGTCATCTTGCAGACATTTGTTTCTCTCATAATGTCATTGAGGTTGGTCGTTCAGTAGACGGAGAAGGTAGGTTAGGTCACACATTTCCGTATTCTGTCCACCCAACACGCATCAGACCCCATATTCAGCATGTGCTGACAAAGGAACTCTCGGTTAACCGTGTCGTAGGCTTTTTGAAGATCAAATTTTATACACTCTTTCATGGCTCCATTTTTATTGAAGTCATGAATCATCTCGTGAGCTAGAAGGCAACTTTCAACAATTGACCGACCTTTGATGAAGACTGTCTATTTCACCGAGATTAATTCCTACATTATACCTTCATCCTGCAGCACATAAGATAAATAATAATGTTCTACAAATAATTGCAACAAAAAATAGGTCAAAAAATGAGCCGACAATAAATCCAGTTCTTAGCAGCCCAATTGTTCCACGACCACACGTCCCAATTTGGACATACAACTAAGTCATGACCCATGTAGACAACGTTGGAAGTCAGCGAGGATAGGTTTTGGGATCCTACGACCACCAACCTTCTCATGCTCATAAAGGATGGCATTGATGCCCTCCGCTAGCACCATGTGAGTAAGATCCCTTGTCACACTACTAAGATGAATAATGTTCTGCCACAGCCGTTGCTGCTGTCCCCGGTCGTTGTGACCATAAACAACCCCAACTACCAGTTTAAGGCCATCTTTTATTCCTGAAGTTAACCACAATTAATTGATCAGAACAGGAAATAATCTGACCTGTTCAAACCTGAGTATTGCAAAGCATCAATATACAAGCCATACCACAAACCTCGAGCTTATTAGTAGACTCACAATACTTCAGGATTCTCCGCATCATCTTCGTAGAGGACTTGATCTTGGTTTAAATAAGAGAGACAATAGAACAACAAAATTGCTTAAAATCTCTAATTTCCCTCCATCCCCCTCGAGTTAGCTTCTCAAACATTCCTCAGTGGCTTGCACCTCTACAAAAACCTGAGCATATGCTATCCTTTGTCGTCTAGTCGTAGGCACATCCGTGCAGATAAGATACGAGACTTGGCCATTTTTATTATCGACGGATGTTGAGTTATGTGTTAAGTTTAGTTTAGTCCCATATTGGATAGACTAATAGTGAGAGGGGTTAGCCTCTCCTATACAACGTACTCCCCTCTCTTCTTAAGAAAATGAATCTATAATTCCCTTCCTACATGGTATCAGAGCCACAACTCATCCACCACTCTCTCCACAAAGAAAAAAAATCCTAACCCTAGGTTAGCCCTCCGCCTCCCTGCAACCCCGGCCCCGCCTCCCTGCACCCTGTCGACCCCCCTCAGACCGCCTCCCTGCCCCCCCCCACCGCCTCCCTGCACCCCCTTCAGGACCTAAACACTAACGCGGCTAGCAGTGATACTACTACCGATGTCAGAAACGCATTTGCGGGACCAACGGACACTGGCACGACGATTTCTTCGATTCGACTCGTTGATCGGCGGTTGGACGGACCAGATGGTTACTCAACATGACGGAAGAAGGTTGAGAAAACACTTCGGAGAATGTGGTTGTCCAAGCATCTGACTGACAACCCTCCGGAGACAACTGATCCCACATTTGAGCAATGGAAGACAAATGATAGTCGACTGTTTACACAGTTGATGAACTCAATGGAATCATCGGTGGAGGACATGGTTCAGAACACGGATACGGTAAAGGAGTTATGGGAGGTCTTAGCGACAACGTTTGATGGAAAACGCGACTTATCTCATATCTACGACTCGGTCGTCGGCGTCTACTGGGCAGAACAGGACGACAAGTCTCATAAGGACCACTTCCGAGCCTTTAAGACTATGGTCGATGAAGTTGACCGTGTATTACCTCTGACGACGGATATCAATTAAGCGAGGGCTTAACGTGAGCAGCTTCATGTCATGACATATCTTGCCTCTCTCCGTCCTGATGCAGACTCTGCTCGCTCTCAGATCATTACTGGAGCCGAGGTTCCATCTCTAATGGAAGTGCACTTTTGTGTCATACGGGCAGCAAAAGTCATCGAGACCTCTCCAAGTGATGCTCATGCTGATCGATCTGCTCTTGGTGCCGCTCGTACTGGATTTCGTGGTGGTCGTGGTGGACGATGTGGTGGACGAGACATTGGCGGTCGTAATGGAGGTCAACCCCGCACCTGCTTCAACTATGGTCTATATGGTCATTTCCAGTGGCAGTGTACTAAAGCTCCTGCCGTCAATGTTACCTCAGATACTCCTGATTTTGGCGGCCAATCCGTATAAATGACTGATGAAGCATATGCAGACTTTGTTGAGTTTCAAGCTCAACGTCGAGGTGAAGCCTTTACTTCTGGGTCCACCGCAGGGTACTCAACGGCTTGTGTGATACAATCAAAGCAGTGGGTCCTTGATTCTGGTGAGTCTGCTCACTTGACAGGCGACGTAGGTATGATACGAAATTATGTACCGATTGGTCGCATGTCTAATATTACATGTGCCAATAGTAGTTTGCTGACAGTCCGTAAAAAAAGAGTTGTCCGTCTTTCTTCGGGACTGTCATTACATTCTGTATTACATACACCTGGAAACCCATTCAACTTAGTCTCAATTAGTCGGATTACTCGCGATATGCATTTGTTCGGTAACATTCTTTCCTGATGGTTGTGTTTTTTCAAGGTTCAAAGTATCGGAATCGGTATCGGACCATTTCAATGAGTATCGGGATCAGCGGTATCAGTAGTATCGGCGGTTTCAGATCGGAGTATCGAATTTTTTGGTATCGGAAAGCAAACAACTATTAGTAAACTATTAACATTTTAGAAAATATATTTTATACATTTATGCATAATTTAAAGTATTTTTAGTGTTGTTTCTTAGTATTTTTGAAATTGAATGAAATAGTAGTCACCATTGTCGATTGATTTATATGCGATAGATAAGTTTTCCTCATTTATATGCTTTTACAACCTTACTATGCTTTTACGCCCTTGCTAATTGGTCTTTTTTAATTCAATTTTCTTTGCCGAATTGATCGAAAAAGAGACCTCTAATGTCGGTATCGGTCAGTATCGGGTATCGGTCGGTATCGGATCGGGACATGTCAAACTGTATCGGTATCGGCCGTATCGGATCGGTATCTGCCGATACTTCAAACTATGGTTTTTCAGGACCTAAAAACTGGAAAGATTATCGGTAGGGGGCATGTGGCTAGAGGCTTGTACTTGTTTGATGAAACTTTCTCTATTGTCTGTGCTGGTGTGAAACTTGAACCTTTTGTATTACACTGCCGGTTAGGACATCCATCTGTCCAAGCACTCCAGAAAATGTACCCATCTTTAGATGTTTCATGTTCTTTTCATTATGAGACATGTAGTTTGGCCAAGCATCACCAGGTTTCCTATCCGATGTCAGAATAAAATTGCTTCCGCTCCCTTCGAGTTGGTACATTCCGATATATGGGTACCTTGTCCGGTTGAATCTATGTTGGATTCAAGTACTTTGTTACCTTTGTTAATGACTACTCACGTGTCACTTTTGTTTATCGAATGAAAAATTGCTCCGAATTATTTAACATTTGGTGTAATTTTTATACGAAAATTAAAACACAATTTGGTGTTCCGATTAAATGCGTTTGCAGTGACAATGGTCGTGATTACATGTCTCATGAGTTTGTTTCATATCTGTCTCGGAATGGCATCATCCACCAAATTTTATGTCCTTATACACCACAACAAAATGGTGTGGCTGAACGCAAGAATCGTCATCTTTTAGAAAAATGTGTGCTCTTATGTTTCAAGCACGTACTCCAAAAAAATTTTGGTTGGATGTCGTTCTTATGGCTTGCTATCTAATTAATCGCATGTCGTCGTCTGTTCTCAATGGCGATACTCCCTTCTCTCGGTTATATCCCAAACGAGAGTTGTTTCCTCTACCTCTCTGAATCTTTGGTTGCTTGTGTTATGGTAGGGATACCCGACCAACTCTTTCTAAATTAGATCCAAAGGCTATCAAATATATTTTTCTTGGGTATCCTAAGGATCAGAAAGGGTATCGGTATTTTTTTCCAGTCTTGAAGAGTTATTTTTTCTCACGGAATATTATCTTTGTTGAAACCGAGTTTCCTCCACTTCCACAAACTATTGATACGGCTACGCAAGTTTACCCAGAAGATGATTTCTTGTTGTTTTTTGTTCAAACACAACAGCCCCCCTTAAGGGTGCCCTCCCCTACCGAGCCATTATCCCGGTCCAACGGTCCGCAAATACCGGTTCCGTCAGTACCAGCATCGTCGAAACGAGTTTTGCCGATCATGCCCACGGACAATGCGCCTCCATCCTCAAGCTCCAATGATTTGCCTCCGTATGATCCGCCAGCTCGACCTCGTCATACATGTCATGATCATCCCTTGTATGTTGACAATTACAAAGAGCTTGCGAGTCACACACAATCATTGGTGGCTACTATTGATGGGATTCAGATTCTCAATACTGCAGAAGATGGTCTTAAACGTCACGGCTGGCGTGTTGTTATGGAAGAGGAGATGAAAGTACTTCGAAAAAATCATACATTGAACTTGGTTGATTTACCTTATGGTAAGAAGGTAGTAGGTTACAAATGGTTGTTCAATATTAAGGTAAAACCGGATGGCACTCTTGATTGCCTGAAAGCTCGTCTGGTGGCAAAAAGATATTCTCAGACCTATGGTGAGGATTATTTTGAGACATTCTTCCCAGTTGTTCGGATGACCTCTGTGCGCGTACTCTTGGCCTTAGTTGTTCGCTATGACTGGTCGTTGCTACAGCTAGATATCAAGAATGCATTTCTTCATGGAGATCTTGACGAAGAAATGTATGTGGTGCAACATTCTGGGTTCGTTGCAAGGGAGGGTAAAGTGTGTCATATGCGGAAGGCCATTTATGGTCTCAAACAACCCCCCCCCCCCCCCCCCCCCCCCCCGTGCATGGTTTTATCATTTCACAAATGTGGTTACTCAGTTTGGCATGTACCAATCGAAGAAGGATCATTCAGTATTCTACCGTCAAACATCAGCTGGAAGGATACTACTTGGTGTCTATGTGGACGATATTGTGATCACAGGAGACGACAGTCGGGGCATTGCAGGACTGAAAAAGTTTTTAGGAGAACAGTTTCAAACCAAGGATTTAGGATCGTTGAGCTACTTTTTGGACGTAGAAGTTACACAGGGTAAGCGGGACATTGTAATGTCTCAGAGAAAGTATGTGCTAGACATCCTAAATGATGCAGGAATGATGCAAGCTAAGGGAGCAACCTCGCCTATGGACCCAGGGATAAAGTTACTCCCCGACGAGGGGACACTGATGACCAATCCGGATCAATATCGCCAAGTAGTTCGGAAGCTCAACTACTTGGCCGTTATTGCTCGTCCAGACATTTCCTTTGCCATCAGTGTCGCAAGTAGATTCACATCTTCTCCACGAGTTCCACATTGGGAGGCAGTTCTCAGAATTCTGCGCTATCTAGTTCAGAATCCGGAAAAAAAAATTCGGATGGAGAATAAGGGGCATACTTATGTTGAGTGTTTTATTGATGCTGACTGGGGTGCCAGTCTTACGGATAGACGGTCTACATCTGGCTACTCGGTCTTCATTGGCGGGAACTTGGTATCGTGGAAAAACAAGAAGTAGAGTGTGATCGCACGATCAAGCTCGGAAGAGAAATATCGGGCCATTGCTCATGGCATAGCAGAAGTGCTATAGCTGCAACATCTTCTACAATAACTGGGAGAAGAAGCAGGATATAAAGCAGCAGATATGTGGTGTGATAACTAGTCTGCTATTCATATTGCTACTAATCATGTATTTCATGAAAGGACAAAGCACATTGAAATCGACATTCACTTTGTCCGTGATGAGTATCAGAAATGGATGATAAAGTTTCACCATGTGAGGACCGACGATCAGATAGCTGATATATTTACAAAGTCTCTTGTAGGTCATCGGGTTCAGTTTCTCTGTAACAAGCTGGACATGATTGACATCTATGCTCCAGCTTAAGGGAGGATATTGAGTTATGTGTTAAGTTTAGTTTAGTCCCGCATCTGGTAGACTAATAGTGTGAGGGGTTAGCCTCTCCTATATAATCTACTCCCCTCTCTTCTTAAGAAAATGAATCTATAATTCCCTTCCTACAATGGATTGCTCCACAAATAAGGGAAGTGCCAAGGAAAATAGGGACAAAGGAGAGACGATCCCTATCGAAATTCGACAAATGGGTTCCATCGACGGAGTACCCGTAGCTGCCCATGAAACGTCTATGACCACCCCCCCCCCCCCCCCCCCCCCAATCCCTCCCTCCCTCTAGGATTCTCTCAAGATCCTCCTCGAGTCCAAACTTGATGAAATAGGAGAAGACTTTCATGGAACTCTTCGGTCTCCACACGTGCCTCAAAGGCTCAAAGTTAGCCGTAGAATGGTTTTGCTCCCATGACGTATAGAACCAACGTATTCTGCCAATACTCCACCAGTGGTGGGGCGATGTCATCATTTGTAATCTCCACCGGTCGCTCCTTGCCTACTTGAAGCGGTTCAACATAATGAAGATAGAGCTCCTCCTGCACCGTTGCAGGCTTGCAAAGTTCCGTCCAAGATACCGGCTGTGACTGCGAGATTTGACTCTTTATGGTTGGGACCTTCTACCAAACAATTATCCCCCTTGTCTCAAAGGGTGTCTAGCAATTCCATCATGTTCCTTGCTCGAGGCCTGCTTAATTGAGTGCCTAGGCAGGGAATCTCCTTGCCCCCTAGAATCTATCGGATGTCGATGATCGACTTTCCTTGGCAGGCTCTGTTTGGGACGACCATTCCCCACAGATTTTTCCACAACTTCACTTTGGTGCACCCTTCCTCCCTGGAAGACCAATTTTCCACATTGTCGCTGTTCAACTGTCTTCCATCGTTCAAAAGCCTCCCTTTGGCTATTGTCACCCGAGTCTCCTGGATCGCCTTCCATTCCGACTTGGACCCTAGAAGAACTTTGATCTCCCCGATCTCCCAAGCCCCCTTGTGCCGCCATTGATATCTTTTGCATCATTATATATATATATATATATATATATATATATATATATATATATATATATATATATATTCTTTTCCTTCAGAATATTGAGTAAATTGAAATTCACTTAATGAATTAACAGAACACAAGGAGAAATTCTATAAAATCCAACAATAATGTGTTTTCACTAAATGGTTAAGGTTGCATGGTGGAGAAAGATACATTGTCCATGTTACAGACAGATAAATAGCATAACTCAATTAGTTCAATTTATTAAAGGAACCTATCATAATAGAGATCATATTTAAATTAGAGTCATCAGAACAACGAAATTTTAACTCATAGGTATGAAAACATTTAACATGAGGAGATGTTATACTAGATTACCATACCTGAATCTCTATTAGAACCATTGAATACGTGTATGCGAAAGCAATGTTTCCAAGGGCTTGGAAAGAATGCCAGACCTTTTTGGATGCGGAGATATTTCTACTTCCTATCTTAACTGCAAGTAAACTTCCTCTGGCTTCATGGTGAGATAACAATACTACCGCAGACAAATATAGCCCGATGAAGGAGTAAGCGAATGACATTGATGCCGCAACGTATGATAACAAGGAAATTGTTTCCAAGGTGGGGAATTGAGATAATACTACTTCTACTATGCCAAAGATTACAGCATATGAGATTCCTGAGACCTCACATGAAGCACTTTGACCTTTCTTATGGAAGCAATTTGATTGAATAATGGCCCTGCACATGATAAGGAAATAAGTAATGGAAACACTTCAGTAATGTGCAATAAATATATTGGGACAACCTATTGAAGATTTTTTTTTTTTAATATAAGTTGAAGAAACCGAATTTTAGCGTGAACTTAGGTATATAGATATGAAGTATCTATAGAAATCCACTCACATCACACTCATAGCAGCTGTGATTGTATACCCCACCATATTTCCCCAGAGTAAAAAGTATTGTGCTACTCCACATATTATTACATCTTTCCGACCTGCAAAAGGAAACATTGTAACTAGGTAAACTGTTTATTTTTTCTGCTAAACTTGTTTCCTTCTATTTTTGGAGAACATTTTATGCTTCTGTTAAATAAATTAATTTCTAAAACAAGGAATGATTACTCTGTAGATAGAATAAAAATATTCAGTTGTCCCAATATTGAGTTATTGGAAGAATCCAATTATCCTAGAAAATTATTTGACTTCCATTTTATTAGTGTGAAATACAATTCACTGCTGTTAACCTTTTATATCCATCATGTACGACTTTCTAATTGAAGCCATTTGTTGTATGATGAACCTGTTTGCTTTTCACCTTTTAAATGTTATTTTCTCATTCACTCATTTTACATATTTATCAAATGTAATTTTACTCGAGAAGATTTCTTCTGAATATCTCAAAATATGAAGGTTCTTTTTCATTGTTGGTAAAATTTGTTGTTTGAGGGGATTATATCTTTATTTTCTCAGTTCATGTGTAAGTGACACATTATACTCTCAATATGCATTTGAAGATGTGTGAATTGATCATGATTAGAGGTTGAAGTGTCACTTGACCATATCTTAAACAAACTATATATAGTTCTTGAAAACAGGTATGCATTTTTTTCTTTCTTTTCTTTCAAGCTCATAAATGATGGTGTCAATTTTAACTGAGAAAGTTGACAGTAGTTAGGTCATTGAACCAAAACTTGATCCGTATATATACCATAAGGCTAATTGTTCCCCACCTTTGGCTTAACGTTTCATAGAGATGATTGCAATTCCCCGTAGTAAATTGTATCATCATACATTTTCGTCTAGACTCTTTATGGTCTAGGTTAACTTGAAGGGTGATACTTGGTTGCATGAGCTTAAACTACGTATGGGTCTATCTAAAACTAGCCGTCTAGGTTCTATGGTATGTCCCTCTTATGCATATGCATACATGGCTAGGAATCTGGCAACCCAAATACAGGGTTGACGTTCAATTCATTTATTGATCATTGTTATGCTCTATAGTCAACCCCATTCAGAAGGGAGACAGGCTTGGATGATGATGATGATGATGATGATTCCCTACCTAGTGTCAACTTTTCTTTCTTGTACTTGGTCATTCAGGATAGGAGTTTAAACAACTATTCCCGCCGTCACAGGGCAACCTTGCGGTCATTAAGCAACCGTCTTCTCTTTCAAAGCGGGTTAGGAACCACCTTTAGTGAAGGCTGAGTCAACAACTGATTTTCGTTCTCCTTTTCCGCCAATGGTCTTTCCATGCATCTGGTAGAAATTCTCTCACTGCCTACCTGTAGTGATTAACCGCACCGATCTGTTCTTTCTCATTCCTACCGATGGGAAGTCCTCAAAGTGGCTAGCAGATAGATCAGCTAGTTCAGTAGCAGAAATTCTTTCATCAAAAGTAGGGGACTAGAGGAGAGCGAAGTGAGGTGACGTTATGAGCTTGACTGAAAGGTTTGGAACTAAAGGCATAAGGCAAAGATCAGGGGATTCTATTCCTCCCATTGACTGAAGAGAACAACGAGTAGCAAGACTAACGCGACTACCACACCTAAAGCGAGACTACATTCACTTATGTTAGTTCTGCTCGGGCCAAGGGATTTACTTTCTCTAGCTTTCATTCTTGCACATACAACCTTCACTTGCTAACAAATCCGATACCTTTTTTATGGTAGGGTGTGGAAACGTTAAAATAAAAATTACAAAGAGACACACACAAACACCAAAACAAAACAAAAAGAAACTTCTTAAAGCCAATTCTAGCGTCAAAATCTGTTATTCTTCCACAATCTGGCAAATCGGTCTTAAGCTTACATAGGTTACCTAGAAATGCTCTCGTAGCATCCATATATGTCCGGTTTCTCCTTCCACTGATGGGGTCAGGAGATCGATAACAATCCGAGAGCAGAATCGAAGTGTAATAGGTAACAAATGCAAATAGAACGAGAACGATAGGACCCATTATCCACCCGAGTTGCGCAATGCTCCATGGCAATGTCAGTACACCAGTTCCAACGATCCCATTAATTGCATGTGCTGTAGCAGTCCACAACGTTCCTAAATGAGCAAGCAAGAATTAGTTTAGTAAATGATAAGTAATAGTAAGTGTGCTTTTGAAAATTGATTTTTGAGGATATAAAGAAAGTAAAAAAAAAAAGTGACTTTCCATACAAATCTGTTGTAAAAACTAAAAACAAGAGTTAGAAATTTCTGAATTGGTAGAATTGACTGACGAAAGCATTATACGTGTTTATCAAAAATACAAGTGAGTTATTTAGGAAAATGTTGGAAGTTAGGAAAGAAAGTAAAAATTGAGGAAAACAAAACTTCTCCCAAAAGGTATTTTTTCAACAATAACAGAATTTCCCAGGAAAGGTACTTTCTTTATGTTTCGATCGACTAATGTGGTGTGAAGAAGTCACAACAACAATAAAAGTCTACAAAGGATCGCAATATCGGTATCATGTTTCTCGTAGTTTTTGTTTTCGAAAAGCCAAATAATATTATAATTATTAAGGTAAGGAAAAAATATTTGATTCAATTAGGGATGATTTATGTATTATTAGTATTTTCCTCTTTTTTTTAATGAAATAATATTCATCATTTTTTTAATCCTTCGTCTGCAATAGATATTGTTTTTCATTAATTTGTTTCTAGACAAAGTACACTAGTCTTGAGTTGGAATAATTTTAAAATGGATGAAGTTGTGAAGTTATAAATAAATACAACAGTGACAAATAATGGTTAAACTAATGTGTCGATACTGAATACTATTGACACAATACAGCATGTCGGTCTACGATAGGAGTCATAGGACCAAAAATTGTCCCGAGGTTTATTTTTCATGCAGCTCTCTCTCTCTCTCTCTCTCTCTCTCTCTCTCTCTCTCTCTCTCTTGATTTTCCCTTTGGTGACTTGACCAAAAAAGAGAGTCACAAGTGTCTTTAGCAGCTGGTATTGATGGGATCAGTATTGGATCATGACAACTAAAACTGTACGATATGGCTGAAATGAACCGGTATCGGCTGATACTGTTCAAACCTTGAAATATACTTATTTCTACACTAGTAGGGGGATTGGAGGGAGAGACATGGAAAAGTAGATTAAGGGGGAAAGAAAGAAGAATTGCAGTAGAAAAGAAATTTTACATGTTGTAAGTCGGCACGGTCGGATACTACTAGAATTTTTTTAATTAATGACAATGAATTATAACATTGTTTCTATTAATGATGGAATGCCTCTGCCATGGTGACTTATACAATATTATTTATGAATGAACTTAGTGATAGCTTTCGTGGCGACAATTTTGGTGCTAATTTTTTGGGCTGTTGTTGACCCCCGTTAGCAAAATCTTGTACTAGCCACAATCTTCCCGTGAAAGGTAGCTACGGTGTTAGTGACAGAATGGAAACCGTCATAAACTTACAATCCTTGACGAGTCAACGCTAACCATTGCTAATTTGAACATTTTTTAAACTTTTTTCAATGTCGAAACTGACAACCTAATCCATCGCTATGTCCATCGTCTAGGCCAAAATTAATTTTGGCATAGGGCTTTGTTTAGGCCTCTCTTTGTCTCGATTTAGCTTTAATCCATCGCTATGTCCATCTTCTAGGCCAAAATTAATTTTGGATCTCCTTTTAGGTTTAGGATTAAGATTCTTATTCCTATTTCTTTTGGATTCCAAAATTTTGAGATTACTATTTTTTTTATGGAAAATAGTTGGATATTGTTATGTTTCTCCCATCTTGTTTCCTTTGATGGAAAGTGTTCGAGATAAGTTAGGATTTCTAACTTAATCTTTATGGGATTAATTGTCTCCAGTCATAGTAGAAATAGTGGATATTGGTGGTTGCCCACAGGTATCTGTTGAAATTAGTTGATAATTTTATTGATTGTCTCATTGGCATTATATAGCCTTACAGTCATTAATACAATGATTTCAATCATTATGACAATAATCTCATAATGGAATATCCTGTGACATATTCTGGCATCCCAAATATGTCCTCAGGATATTCCCATGTGCTTATACTATACTTAAATATGACACCCAACATACCATATCAACACTCTCCCTCAAGATGGGTGAAAGATATTCACTAAGCCCATCTTGTCACATCCTCTAATCATGCTCACTGAGGCGAGTCCCTTGGTTAGTCCATCTGCTACTTGATCCCTGGTTGGAACATGGCCAAGCTCCAGTAATCCTCTATCCAACTTCTCTTTGATGAAGAATCTATCAATCTCGATGTGTTTGGTCCTGTCATGCTGTACTGGATTGTTGGCGATACTAATAGCTGACTGATTGTCACACCACAGCTTCATCTTGGCTCCTTGATCCAGCTTCAGCTCCACCAGCATATTCTTCAACCATAGCAGCTCTGCAACTCCCAAGGCCATAGCTCTGTACTCTGCTTCAGCTGTCGATCTGGCCACCACAGACTGCTTCTTACTCCTCCAGGAGACCAAGTTACCTCCTACAAATATGCAATATCCCGAGGTAGACCTCCTGTCATCAGCACAACTAGTCCAGTCAGAATCACAGTAGCCCTCGATGCTCACGTGATTGTTCTTCCTGAATATTAGTCCCTTCCCGGGAGCACCTTTCAAGTACCTCAGAATCTGGTACACTGCATCCATATGACCCTTCCGTGGGTCATGCATGTAGCGGCTCACCATACTTACTGCAAAGCAGATATCAGGACGTGTGTGGCTCAAATAGATCAACTTGCCAACCAGTCTCTGGTATCTGTCCCGATCAACTGGTTCTCCAGCCTCAGCATCAATCTTGAACCTCTGATCTATTGGTGTCGCTGCAGGTTTGCACCCCAACATCCCAGTTTCTGTGAGAAGGTCCAGTGCATACTTCCTTTGAGAGAGAACAATCCCCTCTGCTTCTCGAGCAATCTCAATCCCAAGGAAGTACCGAAGAAGGCCGAGATCCTTCACCTCGAATTCCTTGCCAAGCTTTCCTTTGAGTTGGGCGATCTCCTGCTCATCATCTCCTGTGATAATCATATCGTCCACATACACCGCAAGCATGGTGATGTGGCCTCCACTCCGACGGAAGAACACAGTATGATCAGCATTGATCTGCTGATATCCCATCCCTATCATCGCCCTTCTGAATCTGTCAAACCACGCTCGAGGAGACTGCTTCAGTCCATAGAGGGACTTCTTCAACCTGCAGACCTTGCCTACTGTCTGATTGGTGCCAAATCCTGGTGGTATCTCCATGTACACCTCCTCCACTAGATCTCCGTGAAGAAACGCATTCTTCACATCCAGTTGGTGTATCTTCCATCCACCATTCGCTGCCAGAGAAATCAGAGTCCTGACAGTGCTCATCTTTGCAACTGGTGCAAAGGTCTCGTCATAGTCGATGCCGTACGTCTGACTGTATCCTTTGGCTACTAGTCGAGCTTTGTAGCGATCAATCTGTCCATCTGGGTTCTGCTTCACGGTAAAGACCCACTTGCATCCAACTGCTCTCTTCCCCTCTGGCAGTCTCACAAGCTCCCAAGTGTGGTTCTTCTCCAGAGCTCCCAACTCCTCGTGCATTGCCGCTTTCCACTTTGGATCGTTCTTGGCAACCTGCCAATTGTTAGGTACAGTAATACTATCCAAAGATGCTATAAATGCTCCATGAGAAGAAGGGATATGGTCATAAGAAATAAACTGAGCAATATCCCAACCATATCTGTTTGGAGGATTTCCTGCATTGCTGCGAGTGGTCCTCCGTACAGATAGTGGTGTGGGAGGAGTAGTAGTAGGAGGAATGATATCTTGTGAAGGAGGGGGTATCACCTGAAGGGGGGTTGGTGTCGGTGCCTCAGGAGCGTGTTGTGTGAAGTTCCGTCCTGGCGGTAGTATGGCTCATGCTCCCGAAAGTGGACATCCATACTGACAAACTTCTTCTTCTCTACTGGACTCCAGCACACATACCCCTTTTGGGTCGCCGAGTAGCCTACGAAGATGCATTTGACCGCTCTAGGGTCAAGTTTCCCAACTAATGGCCTGTTGTCCTTCACAAAACACACACACCCAAACACCTTCAGTGGAAGTATCCCACTATTATTGCCTTGCAATACCTCACATGGGGACTTCCATCCGAGGACCTTCGAGGGCATCATGTTGATGAGTTGAGCTGCTGTCAACACTGCATGTCCCCACAGACTCTGTGGGACATTCATGTCGATCATCATACTTCTTGCGACCTCCAGAAGGTGTCTGTTTTTCCTTTCTGCAACTCCATTTTGTGCTGGTGTGTATGCACAGGTGGTCTGATGCTGTATTCCGTGTGCTGACAAGTATTCTGCAAGCGTCCTGTTGGTATACTCTGTTCCATTGTCAGACCTCAGTACCTTCACAACTGCTTTGTACTGAGTCTGGACATGCTTATGGAAATCCCGAAAACAAGCAGGTACATCACTCTTATTTTTCATCAAATATAACCAGGTAACACGAGAGGCACACTCAATGAAAGAAACAAAGTACTTATAACCATTCATAGTGTTAGTAGCACATGGACCCCAGACATCAGAATGTACTACCTCAAAAGCAAAAGTGCTCCTATGACCCGTGCCAACATATGAGCTCCTAGTAAGTTTTCCTAACTCGCACGCATCACATACTAATTTCTCTTTATTTGTTTTTGCATAAATCTCTGGATACAACTTACTTAGAGTATCAAAGGAAGAATGTCCCATCCTCCGATGATGGAGTATCAAGGTATCCTCAGTCCTCTGCTGCAGTCCTTCCATGCCAGCCTTCTCTGCCATAGATACCAATGCTGAGTTCAGTCCTTCTCGATCTAGGTACCACAGTCCCTCATGCCAAGTGCCAGTCCCAAGTCTTCGTCCTGTCCCTTTCTCCTGGAAGGTCACCTTAGGAATATCAAAAGAAACAATGCATTTAAGTTGGAGGATTATAGAACTAATGGACAAGAGACTGACTGGAAAGGATGGAGCATGTAAAACATTGGATAATCTTACTGAACCTGTACAATTAACAGTACCCTTACCGACCACTGGCTGGAAAGTGCCATCAGCTGTCTGAATGCTGTCTGCTGATGCTAGGTGAGTGTAGGAAGAAAAACTCACTAGCATTCCCCGTCACATGCCGAGATGCTCCCGAGTCGATAATCCAGTCTGATGATTTAAGGGAAGAGATAGACGCAAGGGCAAGTGATTCGTCAGTACCTTCTGATGGATGGGCATACATAGCAGCGTTGCCCCTAACAAAGAATGAGGTGGACGCCTCCTCTGTTCTACTCCTCATGTCTCCCAGTGCCTGGTCCTCCACAGTAAAGGTGTCATCAGCTTCTCCGTTCCCTTCTGATATCAGGAGGTTTGCCCGATAACCTCCTCGGCCGCCTCGTCTATCCCCTCGACCACGACCACGTCCTCCATTATATCCTCGTCCGCCGAACGGTCCTCGTCCACCACCTGAATCTCCCTCCCTAGGTGGTTTGGTACAAGCATACCGATGATGACCCATCTTCCCACAGTTGTAGCACTGCCTGTTATGCTGCCAGGGCTCTCCCTTAGATCCTGTGTTACCTGAGCTGGTGATCGCTAGTGCTGACTTTGCTTCGGGGGGACCACCTGTCCCGGCTTGCAGCCTGATGCGTGTCTCCTCCTGGATCATGGCTGAGATAGCCTCCTCAAGGCTAGGGATCTTTGGTTGGGCTAGAAGTAGGGCCGTCCTCTGTGCGAAAGCTGCAGTCAGCCCTTTGAGGAACTTCATCGTCCTCTCCTGCAGACACACCTGTCTCTCCTTACACTTAGGGTCCCCGCAGCTCGCCCGATCTGAGGAGTGATCATAATCCAACCACATACGCTCCAACTCCGTGGCATACTCCTGCACCGTCTTCTCTCCCTGTACGGTGTCATCAATCTCCCCCTTTATCTCGAAGACCCGTAAGTTGTTCCCCACACCATCATAGGTCCTTCTCAACTTCTCCCACACATCTTTCACCATCTCAATACCGTCTACTGTGGCGGCAATAGACTGGACTAAGGAGTTGAGAAGCCAGATGTAGATCACCATATGAGTGGACTTCCACTCATCGTGTCCTGTCGAGCCCTCGTCCGGCTCTGTCGTCTCGCCCGTCAGGAACCCCTCCATGTTTTTTCCTGCGAGGGTTCTTCTCACCCGTCGTGACCAACTCAGATATGTGGCTGGTCCATCTAATTTCAGATCGATGGAGGGAAGCTTCAACTCCGGCGACGTTCGTGTCGTGTTCTCACCAGCCGACATCGTCAACAACTTCATCAACATCGCCACCTCTGCAGAATCTAGCTTCTTGATGATCTCCTCCATCGATGCGTCGTCTATCCAGTCACGTCACGTTCGCTCCACGACTCACGCTTGTCCTCGTCGTCCGCTCCTAGATCCGAACATGTCCCCCCTTTTTTCAGATCTAGGCATCCCTATTAGGCGCTGCCTCGTGCTGGTGCGGAGGAGGCGGCAGCACGCATGTCACAACCGCCGTCGCAGCAGCACAGTCGCAGCAGCAGCAGTCGCAGCAGCTGCAGCAGCAGTAGTAGCCGCAGCAGTAGCGGGACGGGACAGCAACAGCGAAGGGCGGCCTGCGAAGGGCGGCCTGCGAAGGGCGGAGAAGAGGAGAGGAGGGAAAAAAAGGGGGGGCGTGGAAGAGTTCGGTGGAGGAGATCTAGGAAATCCTCCTGTGGGTTTGTGGAAGCTTGGTGACGGCTAGGGTTTGTGGAAACTTGGCTCTGATACCATGTTGAAATTAGTTGATAATTTTATTGATTGTCTCATTGGCATTATATAGCCTTACAGTCATTAATACAATGATTTCAATCATTATGACAATAATCTCATAATGGAATATCCTGTGACATATTCTGGCATCCCAAATATGTCCTCAGGATATTCCCATGTGCTTATACTATACTTAAATATGACACCCAACATACCATATCAACAGTATCAAAGGAGAGCTTGAGCCTCTATTGTAATTAGTTCTGTAAAAAAAATTCTCACAATTACTTTGTTCGTTCTTGCTATCTAAATTAAGAGGCAAGAGTTTGATAGTTAATGATTGGTGATTTTCCATCACCATTATTCAAAAGGTTCTCTTTCCTCAAAAGCAAGAAAGGCGACATTTAATCCTTAGAAGAGGTTGTTTGCTCCAATGCAGCCCTTTCACATGGCAGGGCAGTCCTTGAGCAACGCGGTGAATGAGATGGGTGCTAATGCCTTTGATTTTCTGGAGCAAGAGATTGACACTATGAACCGTGTGCCAAAGGAATTGAAATTACCAACAAAAATGAGATTGGTTAGGGTTGTATTGATCATAGTTACAGGGTACACCTAGACTCCATCGAATCCGTTCTGGGTACGAGCTTTCCGGTTCGGAGTGCAATGGTGCATTTCCGGTCCGGATTATGGTACTAGATCCGAGTAGCTAAATTTGGCACTTCGAATCAATTGCTGAAATCTCACTATAAATTTGCTTTGCAAGGGATTCTTTCATTGCGAAGTTGGAAAAACTTGAAATTTCTTGTCGATTGGGGTTTCATAACTCTGCATTTCTTATGAAATTTGACTTTATAGTTTGTAGCATTGTTGTTTCTTCATTGTTTATGAGCCACCACTCTATTTTGCAAGTTGTTCATGCAAAGAAGAGAACGAGCTTATGAGATTTGTGATGCTTTTGTTAGTTTTTATGAAGGTTCTAAGAAGTTTGTCATTTTATTTTATTTCATAAAAAAGAGTTAGAATTTTGTCAATTCAAAGTTTGTGAACCCTACTTCTCTTTTAACTTTATTTGATATGGTTCAATCTTTTTGGGTAGGAGCTGGAATCTGCAAGCAGAAATCTCAACTAAGAAATACGGGTTCATTCTTATTGTTTCTATTGGAGGCTCTCTCTTGTTGCTTTGGTTAACCACATATTTTTGTGGCTTTAGGGAGGATGGACTCTTTGAAGGTAAATTTGTCTGGATATCTATGACGGAGCTTATTCACTTATGTTGATGAACTGATAATATACGGGTTCTATCTTCTCAACTATGAGCTTTCGTCTATGTAAATGTTATATGGTTCATACTGAATATATTTCTTTCATATGAATGTAGTTTTGCTGGGTTCTCCTATATCATATGTTCATGTCTGTTCAGCAAATGGTTTGAAGTGAATGATTCATAAATTGTCTTGGTGAAGAAACTTTTTCTTTCTTTCTCTTAGTCAATAACGAACCAAAACAACACAAGAAATAGGACTGATATATCTCTCATTTTCCTTCTCATATTTTACTGGATGATATTAAGACTAATATATTGATAAATTTCTGTCAATAAGATGGATTTTTCCAATAATGTGTTAACTAGTATGGGTTTGGAACTTTGGATGCCAATGCAAGATAAACTTACTGATTCTGGTTTAAACTCTAGAAGATACGGCCTAATAGGAAGTTGATAAATATGGTCTATATCTAACAATTGGATGCAAATATAGTGTGATTTGAACATGACATTTATGTTTACACGTAACGGTTACCTTATGAATATCATATCAATTGCATGATGCATTCAAATTAGATTGTTACAATTGTACTATATATATATTAGGCTGGTCAGTAAATTTTAGTTGAACTTGAAACAAGCCTTTGAAACACACTGGTGATGGAGATTCTGAATGATGTGGACTCTAAACTGATAAAATTAATGCTGAGCAGCTATGGAGGAAAATAAACAAGATAGGGGAAATATTACAACAGGCAGCTACATCATGATTTTGGCATTGTGTGAATAAAATGAATGGCATTTTTGTTTGCTGTAGGCGCATTCATGATTAATATTTGCAAAAGATCTAGGTTCTTGGGAGCAAGTAATCATGGAGATTCACCTTTGAGAGTAAATTTTCTTGAACATCAGAAGAAGGTCGGAACAAGAAACTCTTTACATGGGTATATAATCGACAAGATACAAACTGCGACCTAGTTTTCAAAGTTCACTGAACACTGAAAAGAGGAAGGAAAGGCATGAACTCATCAAACACCTAAATAATTTATCGCAGAAAACTCTTGCAAGTGTTGGTGGAGATGGGAGAGGAGTGGATTTTTCTGTGTAATATCACTTTAAAGGCACCTGCAAATGGGGATCGAGCTTTGCAAAATGTCAAGGTCATATGGAAACTAAAGATCCGGCAAAACAATAAAGTCTTGCTAGTTAGTAAGAGAGCCATAACACGAGAAATTTTGCTAGACAGGATTAGTTGGTCTGGAAGATTAGCCTTGTTGCACATCATGCCAAAAGAGAGTAGAAAACTTGCTACATTGTCAATTTAGTAGGCAGATTTGAAAGTATTTCATGAGAATATATGTAACATCAAATAATAATAATAATAAAGAGGAAGAAAAAGGTTTACTGCATCAGCAGTGTCTACATGGTCCAAATGGAGGAAGAGGTGATTGACTTGGCCATATGGCAGGCTATTTTTCTACAGAGAATTAATAGAATCTTCAATTTGAAGAAGAATGGTGACCAATTGCAGTGCAGACTTAATTTGTTGTGAGAAAGCCACATAGGAGAGAGCCAAAAGAGATCTGTCATAAACTGACTGGGCACCCTTAGGATCCTGATGGTTCTACGTTTCGAGGGTGGAGAGTGGATGAGATTCTGGCAGGCGGAGGATGTGACAATATTAATATTGTGACTGACACATTTCACCGTGTGGTGGTGGTGGTGCACATGCATTTCAGGCACGTGTTGGTGGTGGTGCAGGAGGATCCTGATGCTTCTTATGTTTCGAGGGTGGATGAGATTCTGGCAGGCAGAGGATGTGGCCATGACAAAGAATTTGACCGAGAAATTTCGCACAGGCGTGATGGTGGTCACATGCATTAGTAGTGTCACCATCTCTCTGGATACTTATAGTATGTAGTTATTAGGGGGATGTTCTTGTTCTTCTGAGCTAAAAAGCCTGTTTTGTTTTCTCTACTAGGGAGAAAGTTCGCTTAAAACACTTGCAAAAGGAAACCGGGGGGGGGGGGGGGGGGGGGGGGGGGAGCGGAGAGGGGACAGTTCTGATCAACAAATACAACTCATGGAAAACTATGTCATATAATTAAATTTACATATATACAATTCTGCAAAGTCATCGCCTTCCATTACGTGAAAAAGTATAACTACAAATAGGAACCAATGAGCTCCATATGTTCTCAGAAACTGGCTATAGGGTCCAGTTTCAGAAATTTGCTTGCTCCTTGCAAGCATCAATTATATTTGTAACGACTCCACTTAATTTACAAAATAAAGATGTTAAAGAGACAAACATTAAAGGAAACACTATTTAACTTGACTAAAAAAGAGTAACCTATGAAATTTGGTGTCTGATCTTACAAGACGATTCTAGTGTGAGACTGGAAGATCTATAGGTAACTTGATTTTTGAACTGAGTTTTTATGTTATCAGAATATGACATTCCTTTTCAGAAAAATAATGAGTTTCTGTTAAGATAATTCGGATGGGAGGTCATGATGCCTCATCTATGTTGCACCAATACAATACGGACACGGATATGTAGAAGAACACGATACGGGTACAGGCTACCGACAGTTTCAAATAGGTACAATGTAAATGTCTATTTTGCACAAATACTGACACGGGTACGGACACGATACAGATACGAGCACCACTTTAATGTGTCCGTGAAACATAGTTCCTCATATAACAGAAGACAGCAAAATACGTACTACCTTGTGAATGTAGTAGGCTGAGGCAGAAGTATTTCATGAGAAACACAACATCATAGATGAGGAATGTAGTAGGCAGAGACGGCAAGTATTTCCTGCACTCTTTAAGTGTCTACATTGTACCAAATGAAGAGGAGGCCTAGGAAGGGGTACCAGACAGATAACCAATATATGACTGCAGAGGGGTGCTGGCCTATGAGAGACCTAGTAGAATCTACAAATTCAACATGAAGAAAGAAACAGGAGAAAGTTCATTTATTGCGACAAAAGCGACTTATATGAGAGCCAAAAGATTGTTGGCATCACAGACTGAGGCGGCACCAGAAGATCCTGATGCTTCCACCTTTTGAGGGTGGCTGAGATTCGGGTAGGCAGAGAATGTGGCCACGACAAAGATTGCGTCCGATACATTCTGTGAATGTGTGGTAGGCTGAGGATGTGGCCACGACAAAGATTGCAACCAATACTGTTTGTGCATGTGTGGTAAGCGGCGGATGTGGGCACACAGAGATACGACCGATACAGTTTGTGCACGTGTGGTAGGCGGAGGATGTGACCATGACAAATATTGTGATCGGCACATTTTGTGCACATGTGATACACAGAGTATCAACGAATTGATTCCATATAACTAGTGTCACTATCTTTCCAGATACTTGTATGTTGTTATTATGAGACCAGTTTTTCTCTGAGGCTAGGAGCTTTGTTTTTCTGTGTTATTAACCCCTCACTCATACAGACTGTATGATATATATAATCAAGTGGTTATCTTCCTTTAGTCGGAAAATACAAAGAACTATAATTAGAAACCATTGAGTTGCAAATGTTTTGTCACAAACATGTTATAATTCAAACTTCTGAAATTTACTTGCTACTTATTACAAGCATCTGCTATATTTGGAAGGAACTGGCTAGAAAACAAAATAGGTTTAATATATCACAAATTGTAAAAAAAAAAAAATTTATTTCTAAGCAAGCAAACATGAGTAGCTTATAAAAGATTGGAGTCTGATCTTACCTGCTAATCCTAGTATATGATTTCTGACTTTTTGCTTACTTTATCAAATCATTTTCATCAATATATATATATATATATATATATATATATATATATATATAATCTAGATCTAATACTAGCAGGTCAAGTTTTCATTATAAACTTCATTAACACCAGAAAGTATTGAACGAAAAGTAGATCAATGGATGCTAGTAGTACAATACAATGAAGATCAACCTTAAGTTCTTTTCAGTATTGTTTAGTGGATTAAGCATGAACATATATATATATATATATATATATATATATATATATATATTCTTCGTTCTTCACTTAAATGTTTTCCCATATCATATGAAATGTACTCAACTAGCAGCATCTAACATGACTCCTCAGGGATTCTTTTCCTGAGTTGTCATAACAGAAGTAAGAAACTTACCTGTTCGAACACGGCCATCATCAGCCACTTCGATTTCCATTTCTGAAATTGGAGGAGAGAGAGAGAGAGAGAGAGAGAGAGAGTGTCCAAATAAGGCAAGGGGGAGTGATTTAAGGAAGTGGCCAAGCATCATGTTAAATAGCCATAATGGCCATTGTTGTTTGGTTTTGGCTTGCATGGCAGAAACTTCTAAGGCAAGGATAGCTTTAGCTGGCTAAGAACTCTCAGGCTCGGCCACTTGTCGTATTGTTCTCAGTCAAAGAGAAGGGCTGCAGACCAGACAGTAGAAGGTAGATAGGAGCTTTGAGGAATGTAGCTACTCAACTGACAGGTGCTGTGAGTTTCTTTACTTCAGATTGTAATTTCTCTTACAAGATTTCCTAGGTCTAATAATCCACATGAAAATATCCCACAGGTTTCACTGTAACTCTTTAGGAGTTTGAAAGCAATTGTCACCAACCAAGTAAAATAGTTGCTTGTTAAACTATGTTGCATGGACACGGATACGACACGACATGGGGTGGACACTGATACATGGACATGTCACATATTTTGGTGTATCCTAGTGTATTTTGGAATGTCCAGTTGCGTCTGATACGTGTCTGACACGATGACACGGTTAAGATATTTTGGGTGTCCATGCTTGCTATATGTTAAGAGATGCAATAAAACAGATGATCAGAAAAGCAGCAGCAACAGATGTAAAACTGTCTTAAAAGTTATGTTTCATAAATCAAAAGCGGCATGGGATTAAGGACAGCGTCTGGCCGTCCAGCGCATGGATTCGAACCCCAAGACACAGAGTTGAGCTCCTTCGACGACACAAAGTCGAGCTGTTGAACAGTTGGAAAATTGGGAACTTTTTTGGACACAGTTGAAAATTTTGGACACTGTTGAAAAATTGGACGCGTTCGGTAACTTTATTAAAAAAAAAATCTTAAAAATATCTTTTACCAAACACAATCTTTAACTTTCGTTTTTTAAAATTATTTTTCAGATAAAAGTAACAAAATGCAAAGTCAAAATTTTAATACTCACAAAACAACTTTATAACTTACTTTTAGAAAACTGTTTTCAGAACAAAATTTCAGAAAATATATCCAAACGGGGATCCCTGCAACATAAAGCAAGGTGGTACCTGTGCATTCTCCATGCTATCGTGTTTTTTTTTTTTTTTTTTTTTTTTTGGGGGGGGGGGGGGGGGGGGTGGTGGGTTGGCGGGGGTTGGCGGCACTTCCATTCAGCACTCTTAGGACAATACAGAAATCCAGGGTAAGTGGCGAAATTGATTTCTTAAACATGAGCTGGGCTTTACAAGCCTAGGATTTTGAAGTTTGCATTTAGCAACATAATTCTTATTGAAGCTCTTTAACACATTACTGCATGCTCTCATAGGTGGTGACTGCAACCAATCCCCCAATACATGGATATGGGTTTAAGAATTAAAGCCTACTAAATCAAATGAAAATGGTTACACCTGCAAATGTACTTTTACTATTTCGATGCAAGATGAAACAGGATCTGAATCAAAATATTAAAGCAGAACTTAATCCAGGTGTTGCATTTGGATCAAGACAGGCCTGGACCAACAGAATTTCTACCCCAGCTCAAGATCAAATCAATTCACAACCATCAAGCAAGCAAATTGTCACAAGAAAATCACACATATATGCCATAAAGAATAATATGTCGGTTCAATACAACAGAGACAGCGAGAAGCAACAACGATAAAATCACAGCTCCGATTTGAAGAGTGCAACATGCTTGAGCCTCTGAGCAATATCCGCAACCGACCCGACCGCAGCCAGAAGTGACACTACCAGTGCAACCGCGCTCAGTCCCTGGAGCGCCAGCCACCGACGCTCTCCCCGCTTGACATTGGCCTGGGATATATAAATTGTTACAGGGAAGTAGACGGTAAGCGGCCAGAAGGCAACCGAACCAAGTAAGCCCATTATGGCATTGAAGAAGGGGAGCATCATTGCAATGAGTGTTGTGAGAGCGACGAAGACAGTTCGGAGGAGGAGCTTGCAGAGTGTGAACTTGAAAGAGTGAGATTTGGAGAAGGGAAGTGGCACTGTATAGAGCTTGTGAACGAAACCAGCGTGTGGCCATTTCTTGGCTAGCCATTCTTCATATTTGGCGTAGATTGGTTGCCCATATACCTGAAACACGCGCGCGCGGCATATGATCTTCTCATCAGTACATATTCACTATTTAGAATTCGTCTTTTTTTTTTTTTTTGCCATTTCTATATCCGTATCCTTATCAATGTAACATATCTGTATCATGATCATGGAATTGTTTGTTTTCATTAGTTAAGCTACTATCAACTTGTGTTATATAGCACAGCCAGATATCTCAGCAATATGATTATTTATGTCCTAAAAGCCCTCTTTTAATTTATTCCTGGAGGCTAAATTCGTTTGGTTAATGGGTAATTGTAGGCCTCCCTACATGTCAATGGTTATCTAGATTGATGACATACATCTTGGCTAAGAAATATGTGCCAATATCTAGATTTGAATATGTGGTCATAGAAACTTTGTCAATTCTTTTACGAGTTTTCTACAATCCATTAGGCTTTGATAATGATGATATGTTTGCAGATGTATGTATTGCTCACACAATATACTCAATTGAGTCAGATGTCAAGAGTGGGCTAACTAATCAGTGAATTTGAAGTTCTGACCAACTTGTCCAGCATAGTTAATTACCTGATAAGCACCGACAAGATGAACGAGGACTGCAACATTGGCTATGTCAACCAGCCAAAATGGCTCATAAAACCCAGTAAGAACATTCCCGGGAGCACCATTACCGAATGCTGCATAACCAACACAACCAAGCGATATGTAGAAGATCGCAGTGACGCCGATCCCGTAAAGACTTGCTCTCTTCATCGTCTGGTTCTCCGGCGGTGGCGACTTGAGAGTATCCTTCACAAGATCCACAAACAAGTAAGTAAGCTAATTAATTTGCATATAGATCATTAGCGAATCTCAAACTTCGTAACATAAGTGATCAGAATGAGCTCATGACATATTACAGGAATGGATAAACCCAATTTATTTTTGGTATGTTTTTCTTTAGATGTGTAGATCACAGTGAATAATAGTGAAGTGTTTCTCTTTATAGTTGCTGCTGAAGGGCTCTCTCTTGTTGCTCTGATAATATGGAGACGAATATAGCTACCAATGTTTCTCATGGTGCTAAATTGTCTATCTTGCCGCTCGTATCCAGGTTCCATCATATCTCAACTTCGACTTTTTGTATCCAGTTATTAGACAAAGTTATCATAATGGTATCCCAACTATAACGTTAAGATATTTTTAGTACCTTAACTTTTTCATTGCTCGATTTGACACCCCAATTTCATAAATTGTTCTTTTGAAGTATATTACGTCAATTCTGAAGCACATTGAGACCACTTCAAATTTGGTAATATAAATATTTAAATTGTACTTTTGTACTACAAGATATAGTTTTGAATTGGTCTCGATGTGCTACAAAATCGACGAATGGTACTTCAAAAGAGCTATTTATGAAGGTGATGCCAGAAAAATAAGGTACAAAAAATGACAGAATGCTATATATAGTTGGGGTACCGTTTGAATAATTTAACCCCAGTGATTGTATGGTTCATAGTCTGTGTATTCGGCTCTATTTTCTTAACTTTGAGCTTTTCTGTCTATTTATTAGTTCATATCCATTATATTATACTGCAGAATAACATAATGGCTGTGAACTAATAATTGAGGGTATTGAGTTGCTTTAATATGAATGGAATTTGTCTTAGGATCTCCTTGATCCCATCCTAAGTCTCAGACTAAAGGCTAACTTACAACTTGATATCCTCAATTATTCGAGTTTCTTAATTTGATACCATAAATTAAATTTTGATAGACATCAACTTAATATCCTCTTCCTATTTTTGTCTTAACGAAAAATTTAACACGAGACAAACAAGAGGGTATCAAGTTGAAAGTAGTAGTTGAGAGAGGGTATTAAATTAGTATCTATCAAAGTTTAGGATATCAAGTTGAAAAATTGATATAGTTGAGGATATCAAGTTGCAATTTAGCCATAACTAAATTTAAAATAATATATGAAAATCCTATTCTTTTGGAGATACATACCTGGATCTCAACCAGAAGCATAGAGTAAGTGTAAGCAAAAGCTATGTTTCCAAGAGCCTGAAACGAATGCCAGGCTTTGGTAGTTGCAGAGACACCTCCTACACCACCAACCTCCACCCCGGAGATGGTTCCTCGAGCTGCATGGTGCGAGGCAAACTTACCAGCGCACAGGCCCAACCCGATGAACGAATAGGTAACCGACATCGCTGCAGCCACGACCGAGATGAACGTCACCTTCTCCAAGCTCGGGCATTGTGACAGCACGACCTCTGCCACGCCGAATATGATCATGTAGAGATTTCCTGACGCTCTGCAGTCGGCATCGTGTCCGTGTTTGTGGACACAATTCGAGCGCTCGACAAACCTGTTTGGTTTGCAGAGTTTCAACTATTAGTGAACGTCTGTAACCTGATTTGAAGGAAAATGGCGGACAAAAAACAGACACATGACCATTCTAAATATGGAAATCGTATAATGTCAGTCCTAAATAGGATTGAATTTTCATATATGGATACATGACATGCTATATAAAAGGACCTAAGGTTATTTTTTTTCGATAAATCAATTATTCTCAATGAGAGTTATTAAATAAGTTCAATACGAGAGTTTGAGAGAAACAGATTTTTTTTCTTCGTTAGAAACAGATTTGTTTTCCTTCGTTAACTTACGATATAAAAAAGAGAGAAGTGTTACGAGAGCTATTGTAATTTATTTTCTTTTTCATATAGGAACTAAGTCCGTGGAAGGAGGCATCTTGTTCCAAGCACGTATTTTTTTGTCTTTACGGTTATGATTATTTTCTTGGATTTATTTTCGCTACGACGCAACATGAATGAATATTACTGATGAAGATAATATAAGATGTGTATTCCGCTGCAAGTGAGTGATTGAAAGATCAACTCACATCATGCTGGTGGAAGCAACGATTGTGTACCCGATCATCGTCCCCCAGAGCATTACATATTGTGCAATGGCACATACAAAGACATCTCTAGGCCCTAAGATCAGCAGTATCGAAAGAGCAGTGAGCACATCATATATTATATATATTAATTATTAGAACAAAAACATATATTTGGATGTTATTAGTGATTATATAATTACCCAAGCATGACCTGACGACATCCATGTAAGTGTGGTTCCTCCTCCCCTTAACTGGGTCAGGAGTTCTGTAACAGTCGCAGAGCAAGATGGCGGTGTAGTAAGTGACATAGGCGCAAGCAACTAGGGCCAAGGGGCCCAAGGCCCATCCCATCTGAGCTACACTCCATGGCAATGCTAGTACTCCAGATCCAATAACAGCTGTGATTGCGTGAGTCGTCGCAGTCCACACAGTCCCTGGAGTGCAAATTTAGGAAGCCAATACATTATATGACAAAGTAATTAATTTTAAGCAGTATTTCATCAGTCATCAAAATATCTAATCCTTCCCTGATCACAGATTTTTTTTTATGTAAATCGAGTAAAATTCTATATTAAGAAAAATTATAGGAAACAATTATTGTTCCACACTAAGGGTTTATTTAGCTACTGTGTATTGAGAAAAGATGATGCCTCTCAACTCACATGGACAAGAACTACATATTTTGTAGTCTCATGAGTTTTAAGTTTTCCTCTTGTAAGACTGAGAATCAATATTCCAACAAAGAGGGATAAGTAAACTTATTGCTGCTCAAGGGCGGAGCCAGAATTTTTGTTTACTCCGGACTGAACTTAAAACGTTATAATTCTTTTTTAGCAAAATAAATGTTGTGTCAGTATCATCATGTTCATATCTTATAGTATGGCTGCCCAATATAAAACCGTGGCCAACATACTAAAAAAATGAGAAATGTGATAAAAATATATTTAGTCTACCAGACAGACTCTTTTAGACATAAATTCGAATACTAAGAGTCTTTGGTATCATCTTTCACCATCAACAGAGGATACACAATCTCGCTTATGATGGGGCTCTAGGTTGAAGATGAAGCAAAGAATAGGGGAGAGGGTAAGTTATAAAGAGAGAGGTTGAGCGAAAAAAGAATGTTCGTACGGGGAGAGGAGGGGGATGCTCTGTAGTGTCCCGCTCTGAGTTGGCACTATGTACAGGAGATATCGCTTTGCTGGCTCGAGCGGAAGCCTTCTCGAAGAGTTCCCCGATCGAAACACAAGACTATTGATCTAGGTGAGTGGACATAAACTTCATTCTCTGATTCTTTCACGCCTAATTATAATGAATCTGGTTTTATAACTGCTTGTACTAAGAAGATAGTGTTTATAAGAAGAATGAACCTGCATGCTTAGAGAACTTGTGTTGCTTGTCTAGAAGAAAGAACCATTGCCATGCTAAGTAAAAGAGATGAATGTTGCATGCTACGTACACGCAAGACATTGCTATCGAACGAATCATTGTCATGCTAATAGTAAGATTGCTTGAACATGTCAGTACCTTGTATGTTAAATAGAGTTACATGCTTAGTTTAAGAGATAGAAGAAATGTTGTCATGTCTGTTTAATTAGATATTTCTTCCATGTTTTCTGTATCGATACTGTAAAGATATAACTGTTTGAATAACTTGTAATATGTTTAAGAGATTGATATGAATGATAAGACTAGTAGTGCACCCTAAGGATCGGTCATACGGGATCTTGGAGGGTGTGGCTATTAGAGAGAAAAAAGTTTATATAAACCTTCTATGGTTTGGCCGCGATCATATTAAGAGAAGAAAGATAGAATGTGTGCATTGTTCAACTGTTTCACAATTGCATTTTTTATCTGATAGAACATGCATTGCATTTGGTCTGGAGCACAAGGGCGGTAACCTCTCGGACGGTTCCTGGGGCACTGGGGATCGTTCGGCCTAGGAGAGGACAGGACACCCTGAGACTTGTACGTCCTCATGATTATGGAGGGTGCCAAGTAGGTGAGATGTTTAAGAGATTGATATGAATGATAAGACTAGTAGTGCACCCTGAGGATCGGTCCTACGGGATCTTGGAGGGTGTGGCTGTTAGAAGAGAAAAAAGTTTTATAAAAACCTTCTATGGTTTGGCCGCGATCATATTAAGAGAAGAAAGATAGAATGTGTGCATTGTTCAACTGTTTCATAATTGCATTTTTTTATCAGATAGAAGATGCATTGCATTTGGTCTGGACAACTTGTGCACAAGGGCGGTAACCTCTCGGACGGTTCCCGGGGCACTGGGGATCGTTCAACCTAGGAGAGGACAGGGCACCCTGAGGCTTGTACGTCCTCATGATTATGGAGGGTGCCAAGTAGGTGAGATGGGCTTGTACGTCCCAATTACTAAGGGTACCATCATGTAGTTAGGGTGCATGCTATGTTAGCCTTCTTGTATGCCTAACTGTTTGATGCAGAGACGAACAGAAAATATAACTTATATATGTTTATGCAAATTATTGCTAACGGGTATGTCTGTTGCAGGGATAACCGTTCGGCCGTTGTAAGAATCACTGAATAAGTTATATTCCTTATGTCATTATCACAACTGCTCATGAGATGTATCTGATTTGCTTGAATATGTTGATGTCTATGAAATATGAGATGATAGATCACTAGATGTTGCTTGTCCCTAGAGTTAACGAATATGGCTTACGATACATGTTGCGCACTGCACGATAGAACACTGTCCCTACTGTATACTTGAATGTATTGAATTTACAAACTGTTTTCAAAGTTATATTTTTTCGAAAGAAAATCTGACTTGATCCTGTATAGCATGAAATGAACCTAGATAAAAGTAGCAAGATCACTAGTAATGTAATATTTTATCACATGCTTACTTAGTGTGAGTTTTTAGAGAGTGTTGCTTCTGTTCGTTGCTTTTATACTCGCCAGTACTTTCCTCAAAGTGTTGAACCAGTTATGTTCGTAGGTGCTGGATTGTTCGAAAGCTTGCTTCTCCTCATCCTCAGGAGCCGGAGATCTAGAGTCGATGCCTTGAGCTGCACCGAGATGTTTGAGAGATGTTTCTGTATAAAAGGATGTGTAATGTATGGAACGATGTCATTGTATTCTGTATTGATTAATTGGCAAGCCTTGTAATCCTTTCAGATATTAATAAAGATATTATTTTCTTATACCATTGTGTTCATTTACTTCTCTGCAATATTGTACCGCTACTTCTATCTCTGAATAGCTTATCTTGTTATTGCATCAGCCTTGGCCTTGTGCAAGCGCAACTTAGGCTTACACGACATCTCGTCCATGCGAGAACGATCGGTTCCACAAGACGTTTAAGTGAGGTGATCTACCTTTGCGAAAATCGGGACGTGACATGCTCGATAGCTGGGTTCTGGAGAAGGAACAATTTGCAATGCAGCCCACACCTCAACCCATAAGTGGCTCCACTCTTGTCTGTGTTTAGAAAATTTCTAACCATTTTTACAACAATAAATTATTTTTTCTTGTCAAAATAATTTATAAGTAAGAAAATAGTAGGAGATTCATTTAAATGTTTCATCCAAGTTGAAGAGCATACTATCATAGTCTATCACATCTTCAGTAGTACGTAGCATGCTCGGAGTGGAGCACTTGATAAAATATTGCTTAGCTTATCCCAAAGTTGTAATCGGCATAACAGTCTAACAGAGAAAGTTAACTATCTTCCTGTTAACCCCTATTCCTGCTTAAAAAATTGAAGATCTCATCCTTCAAACCCATGAGAAAAAAATAATTTTGTGGGTTGGATGGACCCACCCCAGCCCACCAGTAGCTTCGTCTTTATTGCTGCTCCATAAGTCCTGCAGAACTGATATAGAATTTTTCGGAGGATAAAGATTTTTATTTTGCTCGCCTAACAATTTTTTTTTTTTTTGAAAACGAGTGAAAGAGTCTCAGACTTAAAAGAAGACTTAAAAAAGACTGAAAATTCAAAGAAGACTTAAAAGAAGACTGAAAATTCAAATCATAATCTTTTTTCCCTCTCAAATTTCCGGCGTCACTGAAAATTCAAAGAAGACTTAAAAGAAGACTAAAAATTCAAATCATAATCTTTCTTCCATCTCAAATTTCCGGCGTCACTGAAAATTCACCGGCTACGGTTGACCGATTTCAACTAGGACATTAACTATGAGGTCTAAGGAAACGAATTGCTATTCTTAACCTTCTTTCTGAAAATACGAAATAAAAAAAATAGACCATCTTCAAATCTAAATATATATGGGGACTCTTTTTGGTCAAGACATATATCATGGGCTTAATGATCCTACGGTTCTCTTGAAGGTTTACATATTCTTATCGTGGAGCTACCCGTGGTCTATACATATATAGCCATACATTTCTGAGAATCTCAGGGAAGTTCTTGATATACTTTTTTTTATATTGTATTAAATTTGGCATTGTGTCATCCGTTACGGTTATTAACTTGTAATATTTGCTATTGTAACTAATATCTTATCTTATGCTTTAGCTTAATAAATTTTGGCTTGCATCTCCTTGATCCCATCCTCTATCTCAAAAAAATATTTATAGATCAACGTTGTCGTCCTCCAACTCTTTCAAGCCATTTGAAGTAAGGGGGACTAACCAAATGAGTTTAGACTGCGGGCAGAGATAGGAGTGAGTGTTCGGTTTATTCGGTTTCAACCGAACCGTAATAGTCAAAACCGAATACATCGAACTTCTAAAAATTCAAAACTAAAACCGAATCAATTAACCATAACCGAAATCGAACCAAACCGATAATCGATTCGGTTTATTCTGCTGGACCAATTTTTACTGTTTAATAGACCAAAATCCAAAATTAGAATTGTGTTTAAATTATATTTAAAATATAATTGTTATATACGTATTTCAAAGTTTGACTCAAACTTGACTTAGTTATTAAATTATCAAAGTTGATAGTTTAATATGTTAGATAAATTGTCGTTTTCTTATTGAAAACTTTGTGAATTAAAAGAAAAAAAAAATTAGATTGATGTTACCGGCCTCTAGGGAAGTCGTGCACGAAACACTGCCCTAAGGGTTGATTCGGGATCTATGTGCAGACATTTTTCGAAGCTCCTAGTGGTAAAATTTTCGCACTACCGGTATCTCGTATCCGCACACGACTCGGAGAGAACGACCAGGACTTAGCTCTGCCCAGAGCTTGGAGACGAGTGAAACGACGAAGAATGGACAGAATAATATGTTGGCAGCAAGTGTTTGGAGAAAATATTTCTGATGATGTTTACAAAGAAAAAACCATTCATATATAAGAATCCATCCAATATGTAACGGTCTGAATTAATTTGCTATTAATTCAGCCGTTACACAGACACATGGAGAATGAATCTGGACACTTAAAGTATTAAATGTTCAAAATTAAATAGTAACGGACAAATTTATTTTCCAACGTTCAGAATATTAAACGAAAAAAAATTGAAGAGGAGCAAAAAGAATTTTAGGGTCTCAGCCCGAACCCGAAGAGAAAATCGAATCGGCATTCGGCGCCCGCAGTTGTGGGCGCGTACCCCCACCCATTACGCGCGCCGAACCGAGCCGGGCCGGGCGGCGGTGGCGGCGCGCGCGTGTGGCCCAAGGGGTTCTCCACACAACATCTTTAAGAAAGCAATGAAGAGGAAATAATATATACACACAATGAGGGGCTGGCCCATCCGATGTGGGACTAAAGTGAAGTTGATTTTTTGAGCAATGGTACTAACAATCCCCCACCCCCCCCCCCCCCCCCCCAAAAAAAAAAAAGTTCCGAAACAGAGATAAGAGTGAAGTAAATAGAGAGAGAGAGAGAGAGAGAGCATATGGGCAGTAAAATACTATGCATAGATGAGATGGACTACCGCCTTGAATCTCACGTAGTGACTATTGCCTTAATATGAAGAAGTGCTTGATGGACTATGCCTTGAATCGGACTTCTTGAACCAGATTTAGAAAAATAGCACACATAGTACGCTAGAGGTCATTAGTCTATCGGGTGACGCTTTTAAATGGCCATGCGCACTTTTTCACATTCATGAGAATTGTCTGGGATCGCCTTGTCCCATAGTCGCGGCCTTCACGACCTCTCATATAGGTAAGTCTTTAATGGTTGGTGATATGAATCAACCCAGCATTACAGCTTGGACCTATTAAGAGTTTAACCCCATCCTAACCATATCATACAGGAACACAGTCACCATAGGGATGGGGAGTCATTGTACACATGTACAGCCGCTTGGGCTTTATTTTAATGAGACTTTAATCTCGAGTCAGTGTTTCATAAAGTCACCTAAGTTCAGCTTGTTTCTACCCATTGAACCGGCTTCTTGGGATCTCCAGTCAGACTCGGTTGGGTTGCCACTGCTGGTGACTAACTTATGGGCTTAACCCCATCCCCCTCGATGGTTCTAGGATCAAAGTCCTAGACAGACCCTTCGTCAAGTGATCTGCAAGGTTCTTTTCTAACTTTATATAGTCAAGAACCACATATTTGCCTAGTAGGCTTTTTATTGACTTGAAGCGCAGCTGCAGGTGCCTGTTTATCTTAGCATTCACAGAATCATGCTTTAGTAGTTCAATAACAGATTTATTATCACAGTTTATAGAAATTGCAGGAACAGGACTAAGAGAAACAGGTATATGCATAATAAGATTTTTAAGCCATTCAGCTTCTGTGCAAGTTGTATCTAAAGCTATCATATCGGAGTCCACTGTACTCCTAGCTATGCTAGTTTGCTTACAAGAGCCCCAGGAGATTGCATCTCCTCCTAGAGTAAATACATATCCAGTAGTAGATTTTATATCATGTGAGTCAGTTACCCAGTTTGCATCTGAATAACCTTCTATGATATCAGGGTGCCCTTGAGATATCTAAATATCCTATCCAAGGCAGTCCAATGTGACTGATTTGGGTTACTTGTATATCTACTTAGTCTCCCAATAGCAAATGCAATATCAGGTCTTGTCATGTTTGTTATATACATAAGGGAGCCTATCATCTGTGAATATTTATGTTGTTCCAAAGTTGATCCTTCATTCTTTTTTTAGTACAATACTACTGTCATAAGGAGTAAGGACAGGTTTCTTATCAAATAACTCAAACTTTTTTAGCATTTTTTCAATTGAATGCGCTAAAGATAGAGTATAATCCTCTTTGCCTTTGGTCACTTGCATTCCTAAAATTAAGTTGGCTTCTCCTAGGTCTTTCATATCAAACTGGCTAGATAAATAGTTCTTTGTAATATTTATCAATTTCAGTGATGAACCTAGGATAAGGATATCATCTACATACAAACATAAAATGACACAACTTTTACATGTACCTTTAGAGTATATACATTTGTCATACTCATTTGGCAAGAAACCATATTCACAAATTACTTTATCAAATTTATTGTGCCATTGTTTGGGAGCTTGTTTCAAGCCATAGAGGGATTTTACTAGTCTACAAACTTTCTTTTCTTGACCTTTAGCAATGAAACCTTCAGGTTGGTCCATATAAAGTTCTTCCTCTAGATCTCCATTCAAAAATGCTGTCTTTACATCCATTTGATGGATTAGCATATCATGAATGGATGCTAAGGCCAAGAGAGTTCTAATGGATGTGATCCTAGCTACAGGAGAGTAGGTATCAAAATAATCTAACCCTTTCTTCTGGGTAAAACCCTTAGCAATTAATCTAGCTTTGTATTTCTCTATAGTACCATCGGCTCTGAGTTTCTTCTTGAAAATCCACTTACAACCTATTGATTTATTGCCTAAAGGTAGATCTGTTAGAAATCAAGTGGTATTCTCCATGATGGAGTTGTATTCACTGTTAATGGCTTCTTTCCAGAAGGGAGCATCAGGAGACGACATTGCTTCTTCATAAGTTGAGGGATCACCCTCTATCAAAAAGGTGAAGAATCCTTCTCGTAATTTTTTTTCAATCCTATTCATTTTACTCCGTCTAGGTTCTAAGTCTTGTTCAGATTGTGAGCTCGGTATTTGAACATGAGAACTAGTAGAGGGTATGGAGGAAGAGATTGAACTTCTATCCTTAAAAGGAAATATGTTTTCAAAGTAAACTGCATCTCTTGCTTCTATAATGGTATTATTAGAGATTTTATTTACTTTTGAGTGAGTCACTAGAAATCTATTGGCATAGCTGTCTAAGGCATATCCTATGAAAACAGCGTCTACAGTCTTGGGACCAATCTTCCTCTTTTTAGGTTCAGAAATTTCGACTTTAGCAAGGCATCCCCAAACTCTAAGGTAATTAATCCTAGGAGCTCTACCTTTCCAAAGCTCATAGGGAGTCTTATCTTTTGTCTTACTAGGAATCCTATTAAGAATGTAACAGGCAGTTAAAAGGGCTTCTTCCCACAAGTTATCAGGAGCACCAGAGCTGAGAAGCATGGCATTCACCAAATCTAACAGAGTGCGGTTCTTGCGTTCAGCAACTCCGTTAGACTGAGGTGAATATGGAGCAGTTACCTCATGATTATTTCATGTTCTTCACAGAAATTAATTATTTCGTTTGAGGTATATTCTCCACCACGATCAGATCTAAGGATCTTAATCTTTCTTTCTAATTGATTCTCAGCTTCAGATTTGTAGACCTTAAATTTATCTAGAACTTCATCTTTGGTTTTGAGAAGGTAGATATAACAATACTTTGAATAATCATCTATAAACGTAACAAAGTATTTTCTACCGCCTTTGGTCAAAATCATATTTGAGTCACACACATCACTATGGATAAGTTCTAGAAGGTCAGAATTTCTTTCTACAGATTTGAATGGTAATTTAGTATGTTTGGCTTGAACACAAATCTCACATTTTTGTTTGTCATCTATTGGAGTCTTGGGAATAAGATCTAAAGTCATCATTCTTTTAATAGAACCTAGGTTCACATGACATAGTCTGCCATGCCAAACATTTGAAGATTCTATATTAGAGACAATGAGAGAACAATCAGAAATTTTATTCATTGTGTTTAAAATAAAAATACCGTCTTTTACAAAGCATTTTCCTATAAATGAGTCATGCTTAGAAAATACTACTTTATTTGCTTCCATTACAATTTTGTATCATGAGGCTACAAGAAGGGATCCACTAACTAGGTTTCTCCTGACAGACGGCACATGAAGAATATCATGAAGAGTTAAGATTTTTCCTGATGTCATCTTCAGGTCAACTTTTCGCCTTCCAATAATTTGTGCCGTTGAGCCATCTCCTATGGTCACACCTTCTCCACTTGATTCCTGATAGTTTGAAAAACAGGAGCGATCAAACGAAACATGAACATTAGCTCCAGAATCCAACCACCAATCATCAGAATGGTAAGAGAGGTTAATAAAGTGTTGAAAGCTTACAGACCTGAAGGAACTCGAAGAACCTTTGTGAAGCATGTTCGCTTCTGGTCTAACTGAGCCATTTTCTTTGTAGGAGGTCTGGACAGCTTCCTTCTTCCTATGGTAGTAGTTGGTGGCCATATGGTTTGTTTTACCACACAAAATAAAATCTCTTTTGATCCTGAGTCTGACTGAAGTTTCTAGGTTTATGGTTTTGGTGATGATGGTTTTGGTGGTTAGGCTGAAAGTTTTTCTTCTTCTTGAAGAAATTCTTTTTGGATTTATAATGAAAATTAGATTTGGGTTTTTCTTAGCTTTAGATTCAGTCTTAGGCTTAGATCTCAATCTAATTTGTTCTTCGGTTCTAATTTTCTTTAGGACTTGATTGTAGGTAAGATCTCCTTGTGTATGGATAAGTTCCTTAGTAATATCAGACCAAGAGGGAGGTAACTTGTCTATTAGGCATGCTATTTTATGCTCATTGGAGAAAGATGTGTCTTTGGCTTGAATATGCTTAAGGTATTCTTGGAATTCATGGAGCTGGTCATTCATTGGCCTTGTTATCTACCATGAAATACCTATTAAAGGTTGAAGAATTAAATCTTTCTATTCCGGCATCATCACAACCTTATTCATCTTTCAAGGCTTTCCAAAGTTCTTTAGCGCTCGTGTATTCAAAAAATATATCATACAAGGATTCAGATAATGCGCTTAGAATTGTATGAAAGCAGTGGAAGTCTATCTCTTTAGGAATTTTTGGTTTCGAGGAGGTGGACACTCCTATGTCAGACTCGGTTTCATCAGAATCATTTGTGACGGGTGTTGACCCATCAATGGTTGAAATAAGTCCTAAGGTCGTGAGCCAAAATTTTATGGTTCTGCCATCTTTTAAAGTATGAGTCATCAAACTTAACAGGTTTTGCAGTAGAGGATTCCTACTTACCAGTCATGTTTGCAGTCTGAAAAATATAAATTTATTTAATAATAATGTCTAAGATAATAGTTTAGGTGGTCTTTGCTAATCAATCTTAAAATCTTTAGTTTTTCAAGTGTTGATCAACTCAGGTTAGTTGTAGGGGCCGGTTCCCAGCTAGCGGCGGTCTTAAGACTCTTAAGTACCGTGTCGCTTAGGCTATTTACACCTGGTTGACAGAATGACCCTTTCGGCTTGTGCCCGAGTTTGCCTCTACTTTGAAACTTTAGATTTGAAGATTTTATTTGCAATTTTTTTTTTACTAAACTATTTTCTTTTGGTCCTAGATTGCTTTCAAAAATACTAAGTGATTATTTATGTTACAATTGAAAGGCATTTTGTGATCAAAATATTGCAATTGACAAAATTATCAAATGTGCTAACAATTTTTTTTTTTTAAATCACTTTAAGCAAATTTGCAATTTGACAGTATAGTAAGCAGTAAATAAATCAATTGAGGAAATGAAGCAAATTGTTAACAACTGTTTTGAGTTAACGATTATGGTCAAAAAGTAAATATTAAATATGGTTATTTGCTATGGTAAATATTAAGCAAATTGAATTTTCTAGAATAAAAATTAAACTACTGCAACTTAACAATATTGGCTACAGTAAGAATAATTTTCTACAAGTTAAAGCTTGCTATAGTCAAAAAATTTCAAATTTTTAATTGATAAATTATCAACTATGCTACAATCAACTTTGTTCCAGAAAATTTTATGTTACTATGTCAATAATATGTTGGTACAATATTATGAATTAAGCAATGTCCAAACAAAAAATTTCGGTTATGTAGCAAGAATAGGCAACAAATATTAACCTAACTGATGAGAAATATATATATATAATAAACGGTTTATTTTTATTTTTCTTTAGCAGAGAATAAATAATGGTATATTAACAATATTTCTGAAGCTTTCTAGCAAGATTTAGATGAACAATTCTAACATAAAAATCAACTCTTAGATTGTTAAATAAATTGTCGTTTTCTTATTGAAAATTTTGTGAATCAAAAGAAAAAAAAAATTTAGATTGATCCGGCCTCTGGGGAAGTCGTGCACGAAGCACTGCCCTAAGAGTTGATTCGGGATCTGTGTGCAGACGTTTTCCGAAGCTCCTAGTGTTAACCCCCGCACTACCGGTATCCCGTAGCCGCACACGACTCGGAGAGAACGACCAGGACTTAGCTCTGCCCAGAGCTTGGAGACGAGTGAAACGACGAAGAATGGACAGAATAATATGTTGGCAGCAAGTTTTTGGAGAAAATATTTCTGATGATGTTTACAAAGAAAAAACCATTCATATATAAGAATCCATCCAATATGTAACGGTCTGAATTAATTTGCTATTAATTCAGCCGTTACACAGACACATGGAGAATGAATCTGGACACTTAAAGTATTAACGGTTCAAAATTAAATAACAACGGACAAATTTATTTTCCAACGTTCAGAATATTAGACGAAAAAAATTGAAGAGGAGCAAAAAGAATTTTAGGGTCTCAGCCCGAACCCGAAGAGAAAATCGAATCGGCATTCGGCGTCCGCAGATGTGGACGCGTACCCGCACTCGTTACGCGCGCCGAACCGAGCCGGGCGGCGGCGACGGCGCGCGCGTATGGCCCAAGGGGTTCTCCACACAACATCTTTAAGAAAGCAATGTAGAGGAAATAATATTTTCCAACGTTCAGAATATTAAACGGAAAAAATTGAAGAGGAGCAAAAAGAATTTTAGGGTCTCCGCTGTCCAGTTCGGTTCGGCACGCGTAACGGGTGCGGGTACGCGCCCACATCTGCGGGCGTTGAATGCCGATTCGATTTCCTCTTCGGGTTCGGGCGCGCGCGCGTGTGGCCCAAGGGGTTCTCCACACAACATCTTTAAGAAAGCAATGAAGAGGAAATAATATATACACACAAGGAGGGGTTGGCCCATCCGATGTGGGATTAAAGTGAAGTTGATTTTTTGAACAATAGTACTAACATAATACACATTTGTATAATTGTTATTTTCAAAATGTGCATAAAATACACATTTTTAATAATTAAATATGATAAAATTGAAGGTAATTATATAATTCTGTAAGTCTTATTCAATTTTTGGTTTTTGATCGAAATCTGAAATCGAAAAAAAAAAATTTAATATTTTCAAAACTGAAACCTAACCAAAAAAAAAAATTTAATCTCGTTCAGTTCGGCTCGGTTCTCACTTCAAAACCGAATAATGCTCATCCTAGGAGGAGATGATCGACCTCCTGTTTACAGACAGCATGTTTAGCCCTATACATCATATATTTGACCAATAGCCCACAAACAACAAATACTATTAGGAGCCACACCAATATCAAATTGATGTTATCCACCATTATTATTCCCAGAATATGATGGAATCTACTCAGCAACATTCCCATGGACCACAGCATCAATTGATCAAGTAGGCTACTGATGGAATTAAAGTTCCACCCCCATTAGCCCTTCATCAAATCATACAGTTAGACCTTTTAACAAAGTAAAAAAAAAAGGCAAGGCCAGGACTTTCTGCGAGCCCACAACAAAGGAGGATGGATATATGACTTGGAAACAAAGGGAAGATGCCTATGATAGGTGGAAAGAGCACAAAATAAAAAAGCATCATTCTCAAAGGGCCACTAAGAATGAGATAGTGTTAGTATACTATACGTCACAGGTATTGGTTTGTATTGTTATGTTGGTGGAAACCAGCTAGTCTCCTTATATTCCTCATTGTGTGGAAACACTTTGGGGTGCACTCACTATTCATTCATGAGCAATTACAGTAATGGGATTATGGGCCTCACATTTTATTCTTGAAACTCTTCCTTCAGGTCATCAAATTACTTGCCATGACACATCATGCTAATATACTGCACAAAAATTCAAATAATTATATAAACTTAGCCCTCATCACAACTCCAGAATCTTGGAACAGTGGCAAAAATTTTAACATGTATGGTAGCAATTAGCAAAGCAACTGAGGTTTATATCCAGACTCCAGCCAGTTTCTTTAAGCGGATTAAATATATATGCACTACTGTACAAATCCAACATTCAACCTTTGTCATAACTCTAGAGTTTTAGTACAATGTCAGGGACTTTGCACGTGAACATAGCTACATTATCCCCGCTCACCATTCATAATTCATGGTTTCGTGCCATTGCTTCGACACATATTTATAAAATTTATATTTTTACACGACGTGTGGAGGAGTTGAAAAATCTTCTCATGTGTTTACAGATGATTGTCACGTACCTATAATAATAACGAACACGACTTCAGAGGGGGTGATCCAGTGTCGGGCAAGGAAGACAAGCAAGGGACGGATATAGAAATATAAACTTGAGTGGGTTAGGGTGTACTGGGTGTAAACTAACTCCTACGAAAAAATAAAAAATCAAAACATCATATGGAAAAAAATAAAAATAAAAATTTGGGGTGGGCTCCAACCCACCCAATTGCTCACATGGATCCGCCCCTGGAGACAAGGAGTGGGCATGCATAGGTTCCAATCCCAACCCTGGCGAAACTTTAATTAGATGGGAGAGGGCATTGCTACTAGCAGCCTATGACACGAACGGTCATTAGTGACTGATTTTATCTATAAAAAAAATGAAAACATAACTAACCATGTGTGCATAACACCAAGCATCAAACCCTAGAGGTTTGTGGAAATTATTAACCCACCACACATCAAACAGTGAATGAAATAAACATCCATAAGTGTCACTGGAATTCAAGATAATAACATTACATATATTATGACAACTGGAAAGAATCTAAGGGAAAGAGTGTTATAACATAAACCCACTTCATGAAATTAAATATGTAGATACCATATACCATATATGTATGTGTGTGTGTGATCAATAGCTTTGAACAAAATGGATGGAAAATTATGAAACATGAAATCTTGTAAGAAGTCCTTTAGCAAAGATCCTAGCAAGGCTAACAAGAATTAATGAAAAACGATATGAAGGGTCCAATAACCGTGTTCTTCATTAATCTATGAAACACAACAAAATTGTGGACATGTACTACTTTTGTTCAGGAAATTCAGATGAAATACCTGTTCTTGAGCTGCCATCGTCATCATCCACCATCTCCATCTCCCTCTCTCTCTCTCTCTCTCTCTCTCTCTCTCTCTCTCTCTCTCTGTATTTCTCACTTATCAATAAAGAAGTGGGAGGAATATATAGAGACCTCTTCTTGCTACACTCACTGCTTTAATTTGTGCTGTTGTTGCGTATATATAATTGACATTTTGCTGTGACAGTCAGTTTTAATGAAGTTAGGCATTTTAGTAAGAGGTTCAGAGTGCGTTATAAGTATTTGGACAGTTACGTACCTACAACTGAATGTGGGTCTCATGTGATTTGGCAGACGGAAGTCAGTTCCAGTAGTTAACCATGTTATATTGGCGTATGCTGAAGTGAGCTCCACTTTCAGAAAGAAAGTTTGAGTTTGTGTCAAGCAAATGTTCCAATCCCATTATCCATCGAAATCTCTTGTGCCACCTATATAAATTGTCGGTCAATCTATTGCCATGATGATATTTGTTTAACCATCGGAACAACTGACAACACTAGGGCCTTCCCTAATGAGAAATTATTCAGTGGACTGACTCACCATGTGACAGTGGTGAGACGTTGTTTTCCTCTAGGAGTACCCACTATATTTTTCAGTGGACTGACTCACCATGATCACTATCTTGGTTGGATACCATCCCTTTCCGAAAATATGGTGAGCAGGCTACAAACGGTAGCCCACCACTTGCCCGATCTAGGTCGAGGAATAAGCACTTATATTTTTCAATAACATATGGTTTCAATGAATCACTTTACAAATCAGGATGGTTGTTTTTTTTAAGTGGAAAGAACCTTGTGAAGCAAGCAAAGTTTTACATATTTTTTTAAAAATTCTAAATATAGCCGGTATCAAAATTGGAAATAGGTCAGAAGAAAAATTAGGTTAGGTTCTTATCAAGTTGGTCAGGTTGATGTTAGACGATTTAGGCATAATTTGCTAGGATCTTGGGTGCTTTTCTCCTACACATGTTCTTCATCTATAAATAATACCGATCTCTCATAGGAAGATACGTCAAGAAATTGTTTTCTCTAGGAGTACCCACTATATTTTCTCATGTCTCATAAAAACAACATGATTTAGAAACAATGATGATGATTGACAAAGGAAAAGTGAAGCCAAAGATATCTATTGTGTGCAATAATGATTTATAAAAACAAATGAGAGGAATGAAGAAAAATAAAAGAAAATTGTATCTGATTACTTTATTATGAAATTCTTTGGCTAAAACCCTAACTCTTAACTCTAAAATCATAATCCTAAAGTGTACCTATCCTAAAGTGTACCTTTGTAGGATAGTCCAATTTAGTGTACCTTCCTGCGAGCATAATATTCTTATGCTTTGATCCATTGCAAATAAATATTATGTACAACTTCTAAAAAAAGATCTTATAAACAAACTTCGATAAAACTTCTAAACGGAGAGGGAGCGCTTCTGTAGAAGAGAAGAATAGTGAGGGAGAGGAGAGCTCCCGTAGTGTAGAGAGAAGAAGAGAAGAATAGAGAGGGAGGGAGTGACAATGACAGTTGTGTGAAAACGGTCTCCCTTTCGAAATATAGCCGTTAGATAATGTTTAGAAATCAAAACGTTTGAATCTCAACGGTCGAAATTCCTGTCATTTAAAAAAAAATATAGTGCGCCAACTCTGGAAAACTAGAGATGCACCTACTCAATTGGCACATTCCTATCATTATTTCAAAAAAAATTGAACCATCTGAGTCAAATCTTTATTCAAATGTATTGAATCTTCCAAAATTTATTTTATCAAATCAAATTGAAACTAATCCAAAAACAAAATTTACCGGGCAATAGTTCCACCCGAATCTGGGCCATTACATGGTGCATCCTTATTTCCCTGTTTATAATACAAATCTCATCTGGATAATCTTGTTTGTGGATTATGTGATTAGCAATAGCAAGCTGTAATTATCTAACATGAATTGTTTATGTATCCGAAAATTAAACATTAAGCAACACCACAGATGAAACTCAATGGAGAACCTGCTTAAAATTATCTCTATTTCCCTTTGTATTTTCCTTGATTGTGATGAATAATGACAAAAACAGAGGAAAACATCCTCACCTACATAAATAGGATGAACAACAATGAACTGTCTATAGTGGGAATGCAGATAATCTGATAATAGTTATTTATCCAAATTGTAAAGCTTGTGGATTTGGCTTTGCTAATTACCATAGTAATATGGCTATCATTTAAATTGCGAACAAAACCACAAAATTATAGGAAAATTAATGGTATATTTGACTGCATGCTGCTTTCATCATAGCGGCATGACTATTATGTTTGTGAAATACATATCGCCATATTTGAAACTACCTTTTTGCAACAATTGTAATTCATTTGGATAAGCATGCAATGATCCTCAAAATCAATTCTTGAGGGGAAAAAATCGTTAAACATGAACCAGAAATTAAATCCAAAAGTTTTCAAGATCATCCATCCATCCATCTACAAGAGAGAAACAACTCATGAAACACTGAATTTATGGATCTTTATCTTAATGAAAGGTGCGACCATATCCCACAAACTCAAGCATGTATACAAAAATATTTCCAATTGTGTTTACAACTATTATCATAGCTCACTGACAAATCTCAAGAAGTTTAAATACAATTTCAGGCCAAAGTCTAGAAAATAGTAACGTCCATGTCACCTGCACATAACTTCTCATAAAATCGTTGGAAATAATAGAGAAATTATGTTCAGGCGAACTTTTCACTGCACACTCCATGGTTCAATGTAATTGGCCTCACTAGCCGCCCTACATCAGACCATTCTGGAAACCTCAAGGCAACTAATGCTGGTGGTCTATGTCCAAAGCATTTTCCAACAAAAAAAAGTCTCAAATGAGCCTCAGCTCATACTCTCCAGCCATAGTTATGTATCTCACCCACGGGAGAGCCTGGTATCCACTCTTTTCAATAATTTTCAGGTACCGCACCTATAAGATAAATGGTAGAATGCAAATAAGCAAACACTTGTCGAGTATCTCCCAGAACCAATAAGAGTAAACATTCAAGATGTCAAATGGAAAGAACAAATAAAATAGGATAAAAGAAACCAAGTTTCAGTTACAAATAACATGGGTAATAATCAACTAAAAACAATATGACAAGCCCCATCCAAAGATCTCAAGGTTCTTTCACTTTTTCCAATGTTAAACAATAGAAGAGAGATTTCATTTTTATTTCATGCAAAAACTTAATTTTCCTCTTTTTTTTAAGATTATCCTTGATAGCATCTTACAGAATATAAATAAATCTAAAAGTATCTAAAAGTTGTACTTAAAAGATGATGTGGAAGTTTGTCCAATCAAAATGATAATGTTTTATATTTCATATTCCTCTAACCAACAGTCAGTTTCTCTTTTGGCTACTTATTGCAGATAATCAAATCCTACAGTTAATCAATGAAGGATACAACTTATGTTGCACGATTACAGACACGGATAAGGACACGATTCATGGGGTACGGACATTTTCAAATAGGTACAGTATAGTCACCTATGTTGTACAGACACGTTATAAGATACAGCAATGACCAGGTTGGAACTAATGTAATTTATGCCTGATGGCTGACACAGCAATAACACAGTAAACTTGAGCCAAAATGGTCAGAAAGAAAAAAGTACCTGAATGCCAGATACCGTAAAATATGGTATCTCAAACTTTACCCGAATGGGAGCCTTCTTTTCTGGTGTCCCTTCTTCTGAAGTTATACTGGGAAGACTGAATTCTGCCCTCATCATATATTCCTGATAATCATTCCTAGAAATATCAGACCCATGAAAAAAACAATACCAACTGTGGTTATAGCTTGGGTGAGGGAAACAAGCTAAGAGCCAATCCCAGCCCAATCCATCTCAAGTTTGGTTCAGGTAAAGTCTGCTTGGATTAACCACAGCTTATGTAAGTCAGGAGATTATTGGGAGTAACTTGTTGTCTAACACTAATTATTTTCTGAAATACAAAAAATCAACTACCATAGTATATAGGAACACAATTTATTCTTAAAAAAAAGACAAGCAATAGCCATCAATACATTATAAGTAATCTTTAATGGCTTCTACTGTAACGCAACTCATTTTCTAAAAAAGACGACAACAACAACAACAACAACAACAACAACAACAATGACGAAGACGACGACAACAAAAAGCCCTTATCCCAAATATTTAGGGTTGGCTGTTTGAATCCTATTCTTCCATTCAGCTCCATTAAGGGCCATGTCCTAAGTAACGCTAACATAAACCATATCCTTCTTTTAACACTTCAAACCATGTTCAACTAGGCCTACCTCTAGTCCTAATGGCTCCATTAATTACTATATTATCGCTCCTCCTTAGGAGAAATTTCTAAAAGTACAAGATAAAGACAACATCCAATCAATCACTATTAAGTAAATCATTATACAACGGACAATCGGCATCAATTGGTGAAGCTGCAGCAAATGAAGAAAAGCTTTGAATAATACATGATTCAGAGAGGCCTAAAGCTTACTCTATGTAGTGTATTGTATTTCTTGCTAGAGGATTATTGTAGTATGTTTTGGCTATCCTCTAACTTATTAGTATACCTAAACCTCTAACTGAAATGAAGACTGATTCGTGTAGGTTGAATCAATAGGACTGTAATAGTTGGAAAAACTATTACCACAAATGGACCAAAGCGTACCAGGAATAAAGCATTAAAAATATATATATATAATGGTGGCAAATATAAGAAAGAAGGTGATGCTTACTTAATATGCTTGGAGAAAGAGATTTCATGTAGAAGAACCAGAGGCATGGCATAAAAGGTAAGATAAAAGCAGCACATATAGCAAGAAGTTCATGGATAAAGCTTTACCACCCAGATTTCACTAATAAAAGGTAAGATAAAAGCAGCACATATAGCAAGAAGTTCATGAAGTTCATGGATAAAGCTTTACGGGATATAGCTCGAAATAATGTGAGATAAGGGCAAAGTACTTCCCCGAGGGACAGGTCAACACCAATAGAAGATAAAGTCTCTAGAAAACCACAGTGAAGTCCAATATTGTTTAGTCTGATTCTGGATGTTACTCAAAGGATTTGAATCTAAATTCTACCAGACAATTAAATGATGGGTTGTTCATATTGAAAGCGCTCAACTTTCTCATGATTCAAAGCATCTAGATCGCCTAAGAATCAAAGCTTTGGAGGCTCACTTGTCTCTTCACCCACTTGAGAATAGAAACCTTTTACAAATTGAATAATTTAAAAGTGATATGTATGTTTTTCTTTGGAAGCTTCCAAATCATTCACCGATATGTCTACATTGCTAGATCAGTATTATGGATTCAGTATGTCCATGACTCAGCACTAACATGGCATGCCTACAGGCAGTCTTGTCACGGCGTGGTAAGGCACAAGATACCCTTAATGATAAAGGCGCATGGCACATGACGCATGTCTCGTTGAAGTGAGGCGCAAATTTTATTAAAAAAAATATAATAATCTAGAAAACACTCCAAATTATATATATATATATATATATATATATATATATATATATATAGTCCTGTGTAAACACTCCAAAGGATTAAGATAGTATGTACACATTGTACAGAGCACATATAAACCAAAGAGCATATATAAACCCAAAAAAACATGTATTAAAGACCCATAATACCAGTAAAAAAAATGATGTCTAGAGTAATGTACAATTGTATAGACTATAGAGCATATATAAACAATACTTAAAAGAAATCACATATTAAAGCAAGATATTTAAGCATGAAAGAAAGCATGAGTTGTAGTACATTACCTAAGCGACAAAATGACATAAACCGGTATAATAAAGACAAGAGTCATATCATTGTCTTATGACTCTCATCACAAAATTTGTCAAACCACCAAAATACCATTTACTAACTACTAAAGTACTACACTAGTAAAATGTAACTATTCTACTAGACTACTAATCATCATCATTCATCAAATGGAACTTCTTCATTATCATCACCTTCAAAAGAAAGAAGAGAGGAAGGGAGGTGGTTGTGATCATTCAAAGGGGAAAAAAAGGAGATGACTTATATCTGACTATTATGATTATTTGTGGGCTGGATTATTTGTGGGCTGGATTACTTGTGGGCTGGATCATTCAAAGGGGAAAAAAAGGAGATGACTTATATCTGACTATTATGATTATTTGTGGGCTGGATTACTTGTGGGCCTTGTGGTCGAGCTAGTTTAAGTATATAAAAAAAAAACTTAAAGCACGCCATTTATCGCGCCATGCGCCATGGCAAGCGCCACAAGTGGTGGCGAAGCGCATTGCTTCTCCAAGCAACGCCTCGTGCCAATGGCTCACGCCACGATGAACCATTGGCAACAAGACCTACAGGTTAGAGGGCCTAGCTAGCAACAAAGTCTATCATATTATAATAATATATACCATATAATTTCGCATAGGAAGCACGGATACTCCAAAATCTGGGCCATGTGTCCTGTCTGACCCGTATTAGACACAATCCGGACATTCCAAAATGCACTAGGAGACACCAAAATAGGTGTTGTGTCCGAGTAACTGTGTCCTTACCATGTTCAGTTGTATCCGTGTCCTTGCAACAGTATATGTCCATGCAACAGTATATTGCAGAAACAGGCTCTCCATATATATTGGGATAAGTGGGGGCCTCGTGGCACCAGGAGGCCTAAAATACCATGGTATTATATGTATATTATCCATATCAGGCTTAGGTTGAGTGATCTAACCAAAACCAACATGATTTCTTGACCAGGTCAAGAATTTTAGTCAAAGAATTTCCTTTGACACCAAGCCAACCAGGCAATGTGCAGGAAAAAGTTACAGCTGCATTATGAACTCCCAACAAAACCTCATGCATCCTTTAGTCATTCATGACAAATAGGATTGTTTGCAAGAAATTCAAATAATACCTTTCCTCCAGGAAAAGATTTTATTTTCCAGACTAATGCATCATTTTCTGGTGCATATGCAGCAGATCCCATGGATGTCCGCACATTAGGGTTGGTAGCATCTAGAGGCACAGGCAGTTCGATTTCAACATTTGTTGCAGTGCTGCAAGAAAATAAAGATGATATCTTTGAACTCATTACAAGATACTCCAAAAAGCATCACAAGAACCAAGAACTTGTAGCAACAGAAGGTGAAGATAAAATGGTACCTCCGCTCCTTAAATTGGCTCCTTGCCTTTACCATGATCTCAATACGACTTCTTGAGTGCTTCTCTACTTGAGCTTCCACCCAGATTAGAGGTTTTACCTAAATGTTCAGCAATGGTAACAATTGAATAATGAACAAAATAATGGGGGAAATTGGAAAAAAAGAAGTTAAAAGCTTGATAAAAGTTACAAGGCAACTAGTCAAAACATGATGCTAGTGCTCCTGGCATCAACCAGCTGTTCATTACCAATCGACCAAAATAAGTAAAATTCAACATATATGGTTCTGTAACTTTTTCCGCATTTGCCTTTGTTATATAAGAATGTTAACAGTAGTACATTTTGCATCTAAATCCAAACAAATTTTAATCATATCTAACCACTGAATGATATATATTTATGTTGTAAATTGAATCCAATAAATTAGCAATTCTAAATAACAAGTTTGAGTTTCATATATAATTTGATTTATAAAACTACCAATTATGAACTTAGAAAGTCTACCTGAGTACTAAGTCGATATGTCATCAAATCAAATGCCCCATCAGGTGGTATGAAGGATATTGTCCTATCATTCTCAAAACGAGCCAAGCGCACACACCTGGGAAGAAAGTGAAGTATCATGTTTCATTCAGAATAATTATCTTGGATATTAAAAGAAAAATATCATTATCATGAATATAATGAAATTACAATCAGGAAACAAAACTAGATAATATAATGGAACCACATACTGGTGAAATTTAATATCATCCAGATCTATGGCTTTTCCCTTTGTCGTCCTCCCTTGAGCCTCCAAGAGTACCCTGTCGTTTAGCCCAAGCTTACATTCTGGCATTCCACTGCATAGGATAGGCCACAACTTATTTTGAGTCATCATTTTACACAACTAGTTCGAGCTTATGAAGTACAGAAAAGAAATTATCCCATCCATTGAAACTCGCAGAAAATGTACACAAAAACGAATGCTCTATTAAACTTGTTTACCTCAGCAATGAATACAACAAACAATTTACAAGGGTTTCAAGCTGTCCTTAACCGAATCCAAAACTTTTCAGTTTCGTTGATGGGTCAATCAAAAATATGTTGAAACTGTTAAATCCTAGTTACCTCACCTGAACAAATAGTTTCTGCAGGAGTTTGGAAAATTCCAGTTATAACTTAAATGTTTCTGGTAGAGAAATCCGCTGTTTCAACTTCAGTTGTTTCTTATGTTCCTCCTGTTAAATCTAATGACTTTAATCATGAAAACGATTGATACATAATCTTCGAGTAAACCTATTAGTGATTGTACGTATGCAAACAAATGATATTATGATCAAATAGGGGTATGTTGTGTTCGTGCAGATTGCACAGGTAACAAATACAATAGGCAATGGGGTTTCATACCAACTGGTAATAGGATGAACCAGAATGCACTTTGGTTCTTTACTAGGACTACAGAGATTTTCATCCACAATATTTGTGTTACTCATCGAGACCTTGCACCATTTTTCCTGTATCTTGCTCTACTATTTCTGCCTTCCCCAATATAATTAATAAATATTCCCTTTAGGAGCCCAATTAAACCACCAATTTTACTACTGCGTGCAATTTTAATTCTTGCTCTGATTGGGGTAGCTTAAATGGACATTTGCTTTTATCAAAGGAATCACCAGTTGATCTTCAGCTAAATATTTTTCTGAAAGATGGTTGTAACTCTTGATCTCATGGCAAAAATTTGAAATTGGAAATCCACAGAATAAAATATCCTATCAAACAGTGCTCTAAATTTTGCCACTGGATTTGAACAAATAGCATAAGAATTGAGAAAATAAGATTTCACTTTGCCATCTAGCAACACCCATCACCTCCATGACCCATCCCTTGCTTGCCCCATCAATATTCAAGCGATATGCAATTCCTAGGTGCTGAAGTCCATTTCACAATACCACTACTAACAGGAAGAGTTATTCGTTAGAAACAACAAAATTTCCTGACCAAGAAATGATGTCTATTACCTAATCCTTACATAATTATCACATTGTAAGTTATGGCATTATAACCATCAAGAGGGGAAAATCCACTTTTAAAATCTTCCAAACAAAAATCTGACAGTTCACAAAGCTACATAACTAATTAACCTTTCAAGGAAAACTCATGTTATTAGGAAGTGCTTCCAACATAGAACTGCAGTAAGTTTTAACACCCGTCTGATTGCCAAAGATTATAAAGCTATATCAGAAAAGCAAGGTTTAAAAACTCGGTATCGGTATCGGACAGTTTGTATGAGTATCCGTATCGGTAGTATCGGCAGTATCGACGGTATCGGATCGGAGTATCGGATTTTTCGGTATCGGCTGTATCGGCAATATTTAAATAATTATTAATATATTAGTAAAAAAATAGAAAAATAATTTACATATTTATGCATTATTTAAGTGTTTTCTATTTTATTTTTATTATAATTGAATAAAACAATAGTCATCATGTGTATGTCTGTAGAAGAATTTGCCTCTATTTATAGTTTTTTTGTCTACTATTTTGGTTCTTTATTATTGTTCTCTGTTGGATTTGATATGTCTGGAATCAATTTCTACATTTTTTTAGATTTTTGTAGAACATCTACTTTGTTAAAGTTCCTGTGATGATCTGATCTGATCTAATTTTTTTCCGTATCGGCCCGTATCGGCCAGTATCGGCCCGTATCGGTCTCGTATCGGTCCCGTATCGGCCGATACAGACCGATACGAAATTTTATGTCCCAGATCCGGCCGATACCGATTTTTTTGGCCGGTACCGGATCGGCCAAGGCCAGATCCGATTCGATACGGCCGATACGTATATGTATCGGCCGATACTTTAAACCTTGCAGAAAAGACATGAGGGAAATAGAGATGCTACTAACTAAAGACAATTGCTCAATAAGATGCACCGAGGAGAAAATAAAGCTACATCATAACTGCTTATACCATGACTACGAAGAAAATGTTAAGAAGCAATTGCTAAATACAATGATCATCCTCATTGGAACCAAGGTTCAAAATATCGGGATTGGTTTCGGATCCAGTTTCGACTCTTTCGGATCAGAGTATCGAGTTCTTCGTTTAGGAAAGCCAATTATAATAATAACTCACAAGACTAGAAAAATATTTTATATATTTAAACATAAATTTTATGTATTATATGCTGATTTTTGTTAGTTTTAAATTTAATAATATTTACTTGCAATAGATACTATTGTTGATTTATTTACCTTTAGATATAGTGCAACAACAATGAATAGTTTTGATTGAAATAATATAAATATAAGAAAATTTTAGTAGAATACTTGACTTAATTTTATTGATGGGTGGGGCTACATATATATAGGAGAGGCTAACCCCTCTCTACTATTCTACTAGATGTGGGACTAAACACCCACTAATACTCTCATCACTTCTCCTCAAGATGGGCGATAGATATCAATTATCCCCATCTTGTTACATAGTTTAGAAAGACTCGATGAATTAAGACTCTTAGTCAGACAATCTGCAACTTATTCTTCTAAGCTAACGTGATCGAGCTTTAATATCCCTTTTTCTAGCTTCTCTTTGATGAAGAACTGATCAATCTCGATGTGCTTAGTTTTGTCATGTTTGACTGGATTGTTAGCTATACTTATTACAGCTTGACTGTCACTCAGAAGACGCAACGATGTTCCTTAGTCCAACTTCAATTCAGTCAGCAGTGCTTTTATCCACAGCAACTCTGATACTCACAGAGCCATAGCTCTATATTCTGCTTAAGCAGTCGACCGTGCTACCACAGACTATTTCTTGCTTCTCCATAAGATTAGGTTACCCCCCACAAAGACACAGTACCCTGAGGTAGACCTTTTGTCAACTATGCAGCTTGTCCAATCTGCATCGCATTACCCCTCAACATCCAGGTGTCCATTTTCCTTGAACCATAGCCCTCTTCCAGGAGTCCTCTTCAGATATCTCAGGATACAGAAAACTGCATCAATGTGGCCCTTCCTTGGATCATGCATATAGCGACGCACTACACTCACAGCAAATGAGATATCAGGACGAGTGTAGCCTAGATAAATCAATCTGCCTACAAGTCTCTAATATATCTCACGATCAACAGGCTCTCCTGTCTCTGCCCTCAACTTATTTTTCTGATCGATCGGAGTGACTGTCTATCGACATCCCAGCATACCAGCCTCTGTGAGCAGGTCTAGTACATACTTTCTCTGAGAGAGGACAATCTCATCTCTTCCTTGAGCCACCTCGATCCCGAAAAAATACCTCATCATTCCCAAATCCTTCACTTCAAACTCCTTGACGAGTTTTAACTTCAGCTGGGTGATCTCCTCCTCATTATCACCTGTGATCACTATATCATCTACATATACTGCAAGTATGGTGATGTGGCATATTGCATGCTGGAAGAAGGCCGTGTGATCTGCATTGGTCTGGCGGTACCCCATGCCTGTGACAGCCTTCCTAAATCTATCAAACCAGGCTCGAGAAAATTGCTTGAGTACATACAGTGATTTTTTCAGCTTGCACACATTTTCCGTCGACTGCTTTGTGCAAAACCCTGGGAGGGTCTCCATATATCTTCCTCTTGTAGATCCCCAAGAAGAAAAGCGTTCTTTACATCCAATTGATACAGCTGCCACCCATGGTTTGCTGCAAGAGAGAGCAGTGTTCTCACAGTTCTCATCTTTGCCATCGGAGCAAATGTCTCATCATAGTCGATGCCATAGGATTGAGTGAATCCCTTTACAACCAGCATTGCCTTGTACCGCTCCACCTTACCTTCTGGCGTCTCCTTTACTGTGAAGATCAATTTGCATCCAACTGCTCCCTTTCCTTTAGGCAATGGAACAAGCTCTCATGTCCCATTTTTTTCGAGTGTCCAAGTTCCTCTAACATTGCAGCTTTTCACCTTGGATCTTCCTTCGCTTCCTGCCAACACTTAGGCAAAAAGGTAGTGTCTAACGATGCAATGAATGCTCGATAAGTAGGGGATATATTAGAATAAGATAAAAAAATGGCAATATCATGTTCATAACCATAACGATTATGGGCTCTTTCCACATTACTGTGAGAAGATCTCCTTAAGGGAGTATGAGGTAGTGGTGGAGAAATCATACCATCTGAATCAGAGGAATCCGCATCCGAATCAGAGGGATCCGGTGTGAGAGGTGCATCTTCAAGAGTTGGAACAGGGTTAGGCGAGGGACATGGCACAGTAGGGACAATAGGCACAGTAGGGAACTACTGCTTTCTCCTTCTGTAGACTTGGAGCTCTGTATATTGTTCCTCCCCCTGCACTGGAGCATCACTTTCTTCCTCCTGATTGTGTGTATCCTCATCACTTTCCTCACCCTCGCTATCTCCCCCATGTTCCCTTGGACCAGCTTTCATCATTGGGCATGGAACTGATCCGACAATCACGCTTTGGCCTATCTCCCCTCACTCCTAACACCTCATATGTTAGGTGTATCACCAAATGCGGAACCTTCACCTGAATCATTATGGTATCATGGTTCCATCTCTCTGAATGTAACGTCCATGCTCACAAAGAGCCTTCGCTCCACCGGACTCCAACAAGAGTATCCCTTCTGAGTCCCTGAGTAGAAAACAAAGACACTTCACTGCCCGAGGGTCCAACTTTTCTACCGCAGGCCTGTTATCTTTCACAAAGCATACACATCCAAATAACTTTGGAAGAACAATGTACTTATTCTCTCCTGTAATCATCTCAAACGGTACTTCCATCCTAGCAACTGAGAGGGGATCCTGTTGATGAGATATGCAGTCGTCAACACAGCATGCCCCCACAAGTGTTTAGGGACATTCATGGCAAACATCATTGACCGTGCTACTTCCAACAGGTGCATGTTCTTCCGCTCTGCCACGCCATTATGTGCTGGTGTATAGGCACACGAAATCTGATATTGTATCCCATGGGCTGATAAGTACTCTTCAATAGCCTTATTGGTATATTATGTCCCATTGTCAGATCTCAAAATCTTCACTTTAGCACTGTATTGTATTGTAACCCTGCGATAAAAAATTTGAAAGCATGCAAAGACATCACTCTTACTCTTCATTAGGTATATCCATGTGACACAAGTGTAGCAATCAATAAAGGTGACAAACCATTTAAAACTATTAACCGCGGTTGTAGGACAACGTCCCCACACATCAGAGTATCATATCAAAAACAGCTAAACTTTTATTTCCATAACTCGCATAAGAGCTTCTGACATGTCTCCCAAGCTCACAAGCATCACAAACCAACCTTTATTTATTAGCCTTTTGATACATAGATGGATACATCCAACTTTGCAGACTGAATAAGGAGTGTCCCATGCGATGATGTTGAAGTAATAACTCTGCTTCCACAGTTCTTTGCGGCTCCTTCGGTTGTGCTTCTTCCACCAGTGACGCTAGTGCTGCGTCCAGCCCACCCCTGTCCAAGTACCATAATCCCTTATGCCAAGTGTCAGTCCCCAACCGTCTTTCCGTTTCCTTCTCCTGAAAAATCACCTTAGAAATGTCAAAGGAAACAACACAATTAAGTCAAAGAATAATGGCACTAATGGACAATAGATTAACAGGAAAAGATGGAGCATGCAAGACATCAGTAAGGGTTATGGAAGGGGTACATTTAAATGTGCCTTTACCCATAATGGGTCTAGCCGTACCATCAGTAGTCTGAATGCTTTCAGGTGTCGTCCGGTGAGTGTAATCTTTGAACTCATTATGGACACCCATGACATAGCGGGATGCCCCCGAGTCAATTATCCAACCTGGTCTGTGGATAGATGCCAGGGCATGAGCAGGTATACCTGTGCTTGTATAGGCATAGTAGGTGATGTTACCCCCAGAGGTGGTTCGAGTTGATGTCCCATTAGTTCCAAGCTTCATGCTTCTCCATATCTCTAGCATTTCCCTGTCACTAGGGATCATATCGGATGACTGACACTCACTTCCCTCTTCTACCAGGTTTGTCTTGTGGCCTCCAGAATAATTACTTCTGTCATCCGCATAGCCTCCTCTGCTACCCCGACGCCCTCCACGGCTGCGTTCGTGGCCGCTGGACTGGCCTCTCAGGAGTTTTGTACAAAATCTGATGAAGTGTACAGGGTCTCCACAGTTGTAGCACCCTCCCCCACCGGAAGGATTTGGGTTAAAAAATGCTAGAGCTAATTTTTTTCACTGGAGAGCTAATGGTGCTAGACATCAGCTTCAGTCGTGCCTCTTGTGCCATAGCGCTATGGCCTCCTCCAGTGATGGCAGTCTGGGTTGTGCAAGTAGGACATTCCTCCTCTGCTCGAATGCTGGATTGAGTCCCTTCAGGAACTTCATCATTCTTTGTCGCGAGACATACTCCATGAACTTCTGATAATGTGTCGCAAATGTTGGTTCCAATTGCTCATCCTCCATGCCAATGGGATCATAGTAGTCGAGATCTGAGCAATACTTCTTCAGCAGGACAGCTTATTCAAAAATGGTGTGATCTTCTTGGACAACCCTATCAAGTTCATCCTGTAATCGGAAGACCCTCATAGGGTTGCCCGTTCCTGAGTACATATCTCTCAGCGTCATCCAAATGTCAGTAGCACTCTCCATTGCTTCCACGTTGCCTGACACTTGGTCGGCCAATGATGCTGTCAGCCATCCAGCTACAACATTGTTGACGATTTTCCACACAGCAAACTCCCGTGAGGAGTGATCTTCAGGTGCCTTGGTTTGGCCATTCACATAGCCCACCAAGTTCCTTGCCTTCAGAGTTCCATCGCTTGACGCGACCACTTCAAATAGTTGGAAGTATTCTCCAACTTTACCTCCAGTTTCTCCAACTTTTCCATTTTGTATTGGACAGGATCCACATCTGCGTGTGCAGCATGGGAGCTAGTCTCAGTTAGCCTCCTGGAGAAGAGATCATCCACCAAAGCCTTCATCTCTTGGACCGTCAGCTTGTCGTAGATCGTCTCCATCGTCTTCTTATCCTCTTCCATCAGCAAGGCGGTGGCAGATCTAGATCTTGATCGTTGTCCTCTCCACGTCTATTGTTCTTCCTTCAGCGACAGCAGTGTCCTTGAGAGCCGCTGCTCATGTCCCGTGCATGGCTGCGACCCGTGGCCGCATAGCCCGATGAGAAGAACAAGGCCAACAGAGCTTATGATAAACTTGCAGTCTACCCTCTGTTGGCCCAAAAGTTGTAATCGAAATTTGAAAGCTTCAGAAAACAAGTTTGCCTTCCAGAATCGCGATTTCAACGAAGATGAATAAACAAGGCCAACAGAGAAACTTTACAGTCTACCCTCTGTCGGCCCAAAAGTTGTAAACGAGATCTAGAAGCTTCAGCAAACAAGTTTGCCTTCCAGAATCTCGATTCCCACGAAGATGAATGAACAAGATCAACAGAACTTCTGATAAACTTTACAGTCTACCCTCAAAAGTTGTAATCGAGATCTATAAGTTTCAGCAAACAAGTTTGCCTTCCAGAATCTCGATTCCAACAAAACAGAAGGAGGAGAGAGGAGACGATGGCGGCTATGGGCGGACAGCGGTTTGGAAGGGGGGCGGAGATGAGAAGACGGCGGGCGGCTGTGGAGACGGGCGGGTGGGGAGCGGAGGTGAGAGGTTGGCGGTTGGGGGCTGTGGGCAGCTAGGGTTAGGGTTAGGAGGAACCTGACTTTAATACCAAGAAGATTTTAGTAGAATACTTGACTTAATTTTATTGATGGGTGGGGCTACATATATATAGGAGAGTCTAACCCCTCTCTCTACTATTCTACTAGATGTGGGACTAAACACCCACTAATACTCTCAATAATATGGATGAATGTTGTGAATTTATAGATATACGACTTCGATAAACGGTAATGGTTACGGGAATCTTGTCGATACGTTGTAACATTGTCACTTCTCAACACAACTAAATCATTATGTGGACACTCTCTTTCATTCTTCTATCATTTTCGTCAATTTTTCTCTGCCGAATTGACGAAAAAATAACCCTCAACATTGGTATTGGTCAGTATTGATAGCGGTTGGTATCGGATCAGGATATGCCAAAACAGAATTGCATCGGTATCGGCCGATACTACGAACTAAGCAGTCAAAAACGGTTATATATCGTTGATATAACCGATATATAATGGTATCGGTCCTGGACCGATATTTTTTTGCAGAAATATCGGTAAAATATCGGAACCGATATTATCGGCCGATTTGGCCGATATTGTTCGAAATATCGGTTTACAAAAAAATTGATTTCTCACGGTTTTGGTTTTGCTACAAAAAAATCTTATAGGCCTGGACCTACAGACGATATTCTATAAAAAAATTTGTTGTTAAGTCAAGATACAATACAATACAATACAAGCTTCTGCCATCAATGGAGATTATATCTTCTGCCATCAAACGATATGACATTCACATCAATGGAGATTACATCTTCTGTCATCAAAATCTTCATACATCAAACTTATTCAGAGATGTAGTTCCTCAAGTGATCTCTTTTATCTTGGATCTCTTGGATTTCTCGACGATATGTATACTTTATGCATATTTTGTAATAGAAAACTATTAAGTGTATTGTTCATATATAAAAATTGTGTTAAAAATGCAAACCGATATTTATCGTTATAAAACCGATATATCGATGATATATCTATAACTCTACTGGACCGTTATCATGAAAAAACCGTTATTAACTGCATAGACTACGAACTATGGTTGAAACCTATGTCCTTCTCATAACCAAAACCAAGTACCATTATAATTATTCGTTCCCAGCACTTACGTGTCACTTGAACCCATAATAATGCTCAATGCAACCTTTACTGATGATGAGGTCAAGGGTGACCATTGATATCATGGATACTACCAAAATCATAAAACCCAAGAGCAAGAGCCACAAGTTTAGCCACACTCGCGGATCTGACTCGGCAAGTGTCACAACTATCAGATCTTCCACCACCACCACCTCCAATGAGAACTGTTGATTTAATCGTGGTGTGCCTATGAGGGGTCCTAGTCCCATGGAGCCTTTCACTCCTAGCATCCCAGTTCTCCAGGAAATTATCAGGAGGCACAAATGAGTGTTTTATGTCTCAGTTGCTCTCTTCAGCAACGTTTATGTTGTCTTTTGACATTAGAATACGAGCCAAAGACATTGAATAGCCCATAAAACTTCCCTTAGAAAATGGGGAAAGCTTGCCTGAAAACTTCCATCAGGGATGAGTAATGTGAGAGCTCTAGCAGGATTAGGTGCTCAATATAATGTGTAAAACGAGAGAGCAGAAGAAAATTTACTCATGTCATATTGATGTTTTGACCTGACTGAATTTGGATGCGCCGTCATAAGGAAGTTGGTAGCACGGGTTTTCATTTTGGGGTTTGGCCTTGGTCTTTCCAATAGTTTTTTTTAGGGATTGTTAGAACTCCACTAAGATTGGGAGCAATCATGAAATTATTTAAGTTAAAATACATCTTCTTACAGGAGCTTGCAGTAAAAACTGTGTTTGTTTCTGAATTATGGAGAGAACTTAGGAGTTCTAATATTAATTTAATACATTAATAGTTCCTTTCATTTAGTTAGCTAAAATTGTTCAATAAGTCCAGCCTCCTATATGTCAGTAAATGTATTCCTGAATAGAAAACCTGTTCCTAGGGATTGCCTGAAGGAACCCAGGGAATCCCAAAAGGAAGCCACCTTAATGTAGGCAAATCGCCAGTAGAGTCGGTTTCCCAGGCTCCGATACACCACAAAAGCCCAAAAACTCACGTAGTAGCCAGACTCGAGTCACTCACAGTTGATGTTTGGAACTTCCACCGATATAATTTGTGATACTATTCATATCCTCTGCCCCCTTATCCCCACTTTCATGAAGCTTATGTTCTTCACCATCCCTACAACTATCACTATTCTCCAACATAAATAACCTTCCACAAATTTTATCCTTCTCCATTATTCCATACCCTTTTTATCATTATCTACCACGTGCATTACCCGATTTATATACCACATGAAAGAAATAATCATCCTCTACTTATTCAGTTGAAGAAAGCAAAGGGCCTCGTCTTGATACCCTAAATACAAAGGTAAAGTTGATCCTGATGTGTATCGAGACCTTGTGGATGTATCATAGATGACATGATGATGCTCAAAGTTGAGTGTCCGTAGAGGCCACAATTTTGGTTTCGAAATGGTAGTAAAATATATTGGCATCAAGATGACACAGACACACCCATGGTTTGATCACTGAAAACTATCATATCATCCGGTGAACCATTTATAGTATCTACAGATCGCTCTAAATCAAGCACAGATAGCTGCTAGAAGCATAGGAACGTAATCAGCTAAGCAGGAATTGTCCAAGCTGACTGAGTTCTGTCTATCCAAGAGGAAGATGTTAAGAAAAAGAAATTTGTTATATGGAGGAACTTATAGTTGGAGAAACTGAAGGATGACCCTACAAGTAAAGGACTGGAAAGATGAACACACCAAAAAGTGCAATATTTTTACTACTAATATGAAGTACAATGGGCTTAAACCTGGTCCAATCTTAGAGTAAACTTAATATCTTTGAAGCTAACAGAAGAATGTGAAGGGCGCATAGATCGTCTCCCAGTTAGAGCAGTTAGTTAGGCCTCACTTTTAGAAAGGAGGCTCAGTTCAGTCCAAGTTAGTTCCGATTGGCTTTCGTTTCAATTGTCAAGAAAATGTTGTCTTGAATTATGGCAGCCAGACCAAAGTGACGTTGCATCAAGGCATATTTATAAAATCTACAATCATCAGCAGCCAAAGACTTTCAAACCCACCATTTTGGATCGACTAGGAGACTAGATGCTGTGATCTGACAAAACTGACTTACAAAAAGAAGTTGGTTATCAGTTCCCTGATATGTTACAACTTAGTAAGCTACAAAAGATGTCACTAAATCCATCTACTTTAGAGGTGATTTAGGGGAACAGAATCATATCATTTCTCTTCTAGCACTTTGAAATGCTCCACACATTGCGAACGAACTTGATCATTAGTCACCAGTGGAACTAGATCACATATTTAGAGGCATAAATTTCTTTAAATAATAAATTGAAAAAACCTATAAACATTTCCTATAGTGGAAGATATAAAATAACATATCAAGAAAAGATGCACTTCTAGAAAGAGGTGAAATAGTTAGAGGGGTGTACCTCAAATACGTCCTCATTTTCAAAGCTCCAACAACATCCGAGCGAATAATCTGTCCATTGCTGTTGACGAGAATATTAACACTCTCAACCACATCCAAGAACACCTAGTCAAACAAAAATACCACAATTCACAACAAGATCCATCGGCAAAAACCCCCCAATTAGAAGATCTACTCGAATCCGCACTCCAAAAACAACCTACTTCATTTTTCTTGTACCGTATCCCTTCGCTCCGCCACGATACGGCGTTCGTTACGGCCATCGGCGGCCTCTGCGTGACCTCCATCCTGTAAGCGTCCGTCTTTATGAACTCGCTGAGGATTTTTGCCTCCGTGAATTGCGGGTAGCCGAAATCCATCATCTCGTCTAGCAACTCATACTGCCCCCCCCCCCCCCCCCAAATTACCAAGAAAGTCAGTAACTTTCCGTTCCGAAACGGCACATCAAGGACGTTCAGCTCAACTTACCACGACGACGAAGTTGTCTCTCAACGACTCCTCCTCCAACTCTTCGAAGTAATGCTTAAAGACCTGAAATTTTAAGATCTCGGTCGTCATAATAGCACATCAATTACGCAAAAGTTTGGACTTTGGGCAGTGGGAAACGAGGACTCACGTCGACGACGCGGTGGAGGAAGAGGAGGATGCTCGCGGAGTTGCAGTTCTGGCGGGAGGCGGTCATGAGGAAGACGTTGTTGTGCTGTATGAACATGTAGCTGACGCCGTTGCTGAGGACGACGGGGTCGTGGGAGTCCGGATCCCCCTGCTCCGCCGACCAAGAAGCAAAATTTCTCAGATCTGGAATTATTTATTTTTTGGCTGAAATTTTTCGAGAAAGGCTACCTCTTTTTCGATGAGTTTCGTGAAGAATTTCTCGGCCTGGGCGGCGGAGACGTCACCGCGGTAGTCGCGCCAGACGAGCACGCGGCCCTTGATGTCGAGGAGGAACAGCGCCGACACAGCGCCCGCCATTGATCTTTCCTCTTCCTCCTCTCGATCCACTCTCGTTTCTTGAAATTTTTTCTTCTTGTTGTTTTTAGGGTTTCTATTGGTCAGATCTGATCTCCATTTCTTTTTTGTTTGGAGAATCAGAAAGTGTTGGGGGGAGAGGGAGAGAGAAGGAAAAGAATGTTTTTTAAGTTAAGATTGTCAACAGCGTTTCGGATCCGAGTTCCATAAAAAATCCAGTCCGAATAAAGTTTTGTTAGTAGTAACAATTTTGCTACTGAGAAAACTATATTCACAAAGTTTACAAATTTTTATTTTAGTTATTTTCTATATATATTTTTAGTCGTTAAGTGATTAAAATTTAAATTTTACAAATATTCAGTCACTAAAAATATTATTTTTTATTCATCACTCAAAAAAATGAATAATATTTTTTTTATATAATATTTGACATGACAGCTAAAATGATAAATTTTAATAAAAGAAACATCATCCAATTTTTAAAATATTATTTTTGATTTTAATGTTATTATTAATATTTAATGTTAAAATTTGTATTGTAAGCTGCTATGTCAAATGTTATATAATAGAATATCGCATAACCCAATTTTTTTTAGCTAATGAATGATATTTTTTTTTCCCGTAAACCATTGTTTCCACAAATTCGAGCTGTTTAGATCCTAATTGGCACCATATTGAGCCAATGAGTGATGAAAAACATAATATAAACTTAGGAAACTGAATATTTGATATAATGTCGAAAAAAAAAAAACATAAAAAGAGCTAAATACACAATATTATTAAAAATAGGATTATAGATGTTATAAGAAAGAATATATATATATATATATATATATATATATATATATGAGAGGATATTTGTCCAAAGACTCAAAAAAGATGTGCCTTATAGCGATGCTCCACAACTCTGCTTTAAAATATTTTTCGACAATAAATTAGCTGGCCAATATAGCTTAAAATAAATAAATAAATAAATAAATAAATAAAATAATACACAAATTAGTGCAAAGAGATATAAAACAGATGAATAAGTAGAACTAATGCACAATTGATACTATCATAAATCGAGAAAGAAACATAGAGATAATAAAATAATAGTGAAGTTTTTTATCATTTAATGTGAATTGTGTTGGTGTTTTTCACTTAGCTTTGGAAGTTTTAGTTGCACATTGAAAAATCACCAATGTATATATCTCAATATATAGCTATGCTTAATATTGGTATATGCACATGAGGTGGAGTTCCATGTGGGTTTACTTTCCTAGAAAAATTAAGTATGAACTACATTATGACAATATTTATTTTGTCATCACCTTTGGGAAGTTTTTCTTAAGAGCTAAGCTGACTCGGACTAGGACACGGGCTCAAGGACGCAAAGTGGCACTTTGTTGGCACACTTTGCACTTAGCACGTCAGCATCGTCGCAAGGCACTCGTGCGTTCCTTTATGCACGAGTTGCATGCACGGTTGTTAACTCGGGCGCATACGGCCAAGGCGTTATGCGGAGAGGGACTATGCGGCCTGGGTCTTTGTGGCCAGGCGCTATGCAGCCTGGGGCTATAGGTTTGGATGAGCGAGTCGCGTGTGGAGGGGACATGGTCTGCTTTAGGCGGCGCATGTGGCGCATGATTTTCTGTGCCTTCCGAAATATGTGGCACGAGCGGCTGCTTTCTACGTTTGACGGCATTGTCTGCCTCGTGTAGTACAGCGTGTCAGGCGGCGGAGACGGCGCATGCGGCTCTGACACCCGGATTTTGGGGGATCGGGTCGGTCAGCACATATGCAGCCTGGAGTTTTCTCAGGCCGCATAGGTGATATTTTCCTCTATATATAGAGGACCTCCTCTTTCATTTGAGGAGAGACAAGAGAGAAAAAACAGATTAAAAAATCGAGAACACCAGATCATATCCGGCCCAAAGTGTCTTTCTCTCACATGGTATTTTTCGAGTATTTTTCAAAGATGACATTGAGCGTTCCAGAAGTTCATTTATGAACTTGCTGGTTCCCGGGGGCAGATCGTCTGTACGGCGAATCTTGCTTTGAGCAACGGTAGTTTTGACCACCCCAGCAATGATCTTTTCTTCAGCCTTCCCTATGCTTCGTTCTTTCTCATTGTAGAGTCTGCGAACGTAAAGAGAAGAACGATTTCTTGTTACTTGTTGTAATCTTCATTATCTTCGGAGTTTGTTTATAATATGTTCTTGGTTCATGCTTCATTGGAATCGAGATATATCATATGAGGAACTCTTGTGTGAATCTCTGATCTCGACGACAACTTGGATTCCAGTAGAGAGCGGACATTCGGGTCTCGCTAGTAGTTCTATCATGGCTCGCATTCTACCATCTTTGATCCGCCTCGAAACTAACAAATTGAACAACAAAAGTAGGGTTATGGTTCTTCAAGCGAAGTAATTCAAAGACATTTGATGCTTAAGACCACTTGGGAAGACATTTTTGAGTTGTACTCCCAAAAAATTGAGATGTCCCACTTAATACATGCCCTAGTGCCACAAGCCTCTTGCCAATGTAGGCTACCCGGAATAGTAGAGTCGTACCCAAGCAGAGAAATAAGTTATTTCCATTGGTCCGAAGTTATTCCCGGAACACCGCTTACACCATCACCTGCCATACGTGTCTGTGTCGCAGCCGTCCCGCCACCGCCGCATGCACCTCCGTACCCCGTCCACGTCCACCACCAGCCGCGTGTCTGCCACTACGTCTGTGGCTAACCCCTTGCCCGCCACCATGCGACCTATCCCCCACCAATCTGGAAAGCCATTTTTCTCGAAGCAAGTGGCTTCTCCATGTCCGTTACATTTTTTAAAATTGCAAAGCAACTCCGATTTATCCCAAGCATCTAAAAGATATGGCCCACGATTAACAGAAGGAGTTTTAACTGCAAACGTCATAACCTCGTCCCGTTCAGAGGAGACTTGTGTGGACGTGCGCAATCGTTCCTCCTGTAGCATGGATTGATAAGCACGTGCCAAAGTAGTGAACAAATCTTGTGCAAATAAAGTCGAGCAGACGTTGCCATAGAGTTCCTGATTGATCCCATAAAGAAACTGATGAAAGCGCTCCTCATCAACCCGTTTCTGCAGCTTCTTCGGAATATCACACGTACATTTGTCGCAACTGCATGCCAAAATAGGTTCATAAGTCCCCAACTCATCCCAAAGAGTCTGCAATTGGTTGAAAGTCGACCGCAGACATGGATTTTGTTTGGTGACACTCTACCAAAGAATGTTTAATCTGTTGAATTTTAGCGCCATTTTCTACGCTAAATCGGTCCTTGAGCGAATCCCATAGTGGTTTAGCCTCCTCAAAGTAGGGTATCGTCTTTTTCACCGAAGCGTCAATAGTGTGCAAGATCCATTGCACAAGAATCGATTGGACATAGTACCAATCTTCTAATTTGTCATTCTCCGTAGGTTTATCGATAGACCCGTCAATAAACCTAAATTTTCGTCGAGTCCGCATAGAAAGACGAATAGATCTCGACCATTCCTCATAATTTTCTCCACGAAACACCACTTTCGTAATTGTATTACCCGGATTGTCATTAGAACCAAGGTAATACTGGGAGGTGGGATGGATCATTGTTGCCACCACCACCGACGTAGAAAATTTGTCGCCGCCGCCACCGCTCGTCATACCGCCGGTCGAAGGGAGACTCGTCGCCGCTATAGGAAAAGAAATCGTGCCCTAACCGTCATGCTCTGATACCGTGTGAATAAGTAGTAGGAGAGAATAATCTAGGGCTTTCATTCATCATGATATTACATATATATACATCAACATATCAACTTGGACCTAAATCACATGGGCCAATCACCATATATATACAATTTAATCATACAATTTAATTCCAATACTTTTAGATCTCATATATAGTTAATACTTCTTCTTCTTCTTTTGATATGTCATTTCCATCGAATTATGAACTAAGTTTTCAATAGAAGATTTGAACCGTGTCCATTCCCACATAAGCTCTACATCGTAACCAACATATCACGATCCCACGAATACATACTTAATACTAGGTAACGATGATTTGTTATATTATGATTGTCATAATATGTTGGTGTTATGGATGGAAAGAAATAATATGATATTCAATAACAAGCATAAAACTATTCGATAACTTTATTTTTCTTTATCACGGAGAGGAGCTTTCAAGGAGAATTAAGAAGAGACGGTCACACAATGCCCATCAATGATTATGAATGCGCCAACCTGAAGAGAAGGAAATATACCGAATCAATTGACAATTCACATAATTAAAATTTGTTTTTTAAACCATGATTGGTATAACTTTTGTATATTATTTAAAAAAAATCTTGATGGAGATAATTCCAGAGATCATACAATTTAATTATACCTGTTGAGATTATTTTCTATAATTCCTTTATGCTAGTCCAGGTTTATTCACCTTAAGAGAAAATGAAATGCACGAAAAAATAATACAAAATATCTATCTATAACCAATCTAAGACGAACGCTTAGATGGTAATATATAGGGATAGTTGGAGGATTGGTTATAATTTCTAATCTAAGATGCAGGCTTAGATGGAAATATATATGGATAGTGGGAAGATTGATTATAGATAGTAGTAACATGTATTGCACGTGCGTAAAAAAATTATTAAAAAAATTAAATATGAACTTATTATAAATATTATCCCTTCTAGGAATCGAACTCAGGTAACTAAGAAAAATAATTTTTGGTTTTTTTAAATAAAGTAATATATTTATATAAAATTGTAAAAAAAAAGGGAGGAGTTTGGGGAAATTATAAAAAGGGGGAGAACTCGCCAACTGAATTGGCGGGTTGTTGGGGCCTGCCAACTGAGTTGGCGAGATACATGCAGGCCGCCAACTCAGTTGGCGAGGGATGCTGAGTTGGAGGTTGAGCCCGCCAACTGAGTTGGCGGGTGAGGGTTTAGGGGACCGTTGAGACTCTGCTCGCCAACTTATTTGGCGAGTAAGGATCCGTTGAAAATCCTGGCAAGCATTATAGCCGTTACACAACGGCTATTACATTCAACACTCGCACTCTATATATTTCCTATCTCAACCAAATCATCCAACACTCACTCTATTTTCTCTCTTCTCTCTAGCAAAGTCTCCAACACTCTCTCTGCCTCTAGCAAAGCTTCAGTCAAAGTTTTGCCTGCAGCTAAAGTTCATCTGAGTTTCTTGTAGCAAAAGTTCTCAACCGTCATGGATCGTAGCGTGAGAATTGTATGCTCGCACGGCGGTAAAGTAAATGGGTTAAATTACGAAGGAGGAGAAAGTATAATTTTTTTAACTTATCCGAATATTAGTTTTGAAAATATACGTAATCATATTATTGAACGTTGTTCTATTCATTATGATTTTATTCTGAAGTCTATTTTTGGTTCTAATTGTTTTTTGATAGATAGTGAAGATGCATGGAATTATATTCTTGAGATTAATTCACAATCACGGTATATAAAAATATATGTTATTAAAGTAGCAGTAACATTAGATAATAAAAATAATGAATATTTTTCTGAATATCAGCATGTTAGTTCGGGTGCTAGTTCTTCTCAACAAATTATTTTATTTATCCAAGAAGGTCATTCATCAGATGAATCTAACCATGATGATGATAGTGATAACAACAATAGAAGTAGTGATAATTTAGTTGAAAATATAGATTATACAGTAGATGATGATGTTGTAAAAGCTATCACTGATAAAGTATTTAAGGGACAATCATTTCCTAGTCGTTCTCACTTTAGAAACTTTATAAGTAATTTAGCAATTAAATATATTTTTAGTTGTTCAGCTAGTGTTATGAATAATGCTCGTGGAATTATATATAGTTGTGATCAACCGAATTATAATTGGAGAGTATATGTCAAATCTATTGGAAATAGCGATATAGTTAAAGATAGTACATTAAAAAATCGTTATTCTTGTTTAGAGAGACTTAGTACAGGACGTCATCGACTAGCTACCGCTGCATGGATTAAGACCATGATAATTGACATTATTAGAGATAACCAGTTATACAGTCCATCACAAATTAATAAAGATATATATAGGGAGCACCGTATACAAGTTAGTTATTCCAAAGCCTGGAGAGCCCGAGAGACAGCATTAGCTGAAATTAATGGTAGTTATGATGAGGCATACGCTAGTCTTAAGGAGTACTGTTATAGAATTATGGAGACAAATCCAGGTAGTACATGTTTTATTAAAAATGCCGAAAATAATAGCTTTCAACGAATTTTTATTTATTTTAAGTCATGTATTAATGGATTTTTAAGGGACTGTTTACCAGTTTTTAGTACTGATGCTACATTTCTTTCGTCTAAATATCAAAGTATCTTATTTATTGCTTGTTCTCACGATCCTAACTATTAATTATATCCTATAGCTTATGATGTTGCTGAAGGTGAGAACCGCATCAAACCCCGGGATTCATCGACGAGAGATCTACGTTGCAGCAATTGTGGTGCTATTGGACACAACCGAAGAAGATGTACTAGTCAGTCGAGAGAGTAAAATAGAATTGTTCAATACAAACTTAAAAATATTGTAATAGTGAGTCTGATAATGAAAGTCTACTTAAGAATTGTTCAATACCCAAATATTGCAATCAAACATTATTACAAATCATACAAATATTGTAATCATACATTGTTACAAATTATCTACTCATCCTCCTCCTCGTCTTGTTGAGTTTGGGTAGGCATCGGTGCTGATGGAGTCATAAAAAATTGTGTGAATATCTGGTAGCTTTCATCTCCAGCAGTCTGGTAACTCGGTCCCGCTCCAGCAGTCTGGTAACTCGGTCCCGCTCCAACATACTGGTAACTCGGGCTCGCTCCAGCATACTGGTCACTCGGGCCCGCTCCAGCATACTGGTAACTCGGGCCCGCTCTGGCATACTGGTCACTCGGGCCCGCTCCAGCATAATGGTGAAAAGGGTCCTCTGCAACATCCCTCCGACGACGATGAGAGTGTCTCTGTCGTACTAAGCTGGTCGGATAGTCTGGTGGAAGACGTGATTGTACTGGAGGCATTTCGGGTTCCCGTACAATACCCAGATGATCAATACGAGTCACAAGTTCCTCCATAATGTCATGCCCCGATCCCGTGGAATCGATAGTCGTCCCCCGGGCGTGACCGCCGTGCGGGCCTAGGTTGCGCACCGCACAAGGCTAAGTATTTTTGTTTCGCATAGCGAGCACATATTCAGAGTACGCAGATAATTGAAACACATATTGAAACATGGAAAAGTTCTCTTTTATTGATAATATGAACATCTATTACAAACTCCTTGAACTGAGTCATAAGGATTGCCTCTATGGGCTTACAAAAGTGTTGACACAAAATGAGATAGCAGTCCTTTACATTACATCCTTTACTAAACTCAAAATATAAGACCTTGCGTCGGAACGACTGCCTTGCCACGAAGTTGCATGGTTACTTGGTGGCTAGCTTCTTCTTTAAAATGCTTCTTCAAAAGGTTGGCACGGTCGAGACGTGCCTACAGCTTGGACTGGATTGGGGGTTTGTCTCCTGCTCCTCGCTCGGCTCTCCTTAGCGCGGGGAACCTGTTTCAACGAGGGTCAGTACATCGAAACATACTGGTGAAGGCAAGCTATCCCAACTATACCAATCAACACGTTGTTTTAATGAAGCATGCATATTTGTGGGTTTCTATCTTGCCTTAGTTTATTTTACAGCAAGACATATATATAGAATCATTGAAATAACTCGCCACCGTTCGGTGACATTTACTTGCCCGTCTGAACCACCTGCATAATACTTACCTTGCCTTCCCTGCCAAGAAGACACAAGTTAGTAGCAACAGGTTTAAATATACAAGGGGGATCACTGGCACGTTGCCATAATGGACGGGCTAGTCTCAGTACGGAGTGCCGTGCGACGCATAGATCAGGACGTCCCAAGGCATTCCGTCCTATAGCAGGCGACTATCATGAGTTCCGTCCAGATCGGATCGGTGCCGGTGCCCCAGCGACCGTCCGCAGGAACTAAGACCTTGTGCACAAGTTGTCCGTGATCAACGCAGTACACTAAGTTAGCATCGAGGCAAATCAGGGCGTATCAGGAGCATGGCAGTAACAGGCAAGATTTATTTTAGCATAGTCTTCCTGTTGAGTTATTGCTTTGAAAATGAGTTCTATACATAGCACAGTTTTAAGAAGAAATATACATTCTAACTTATATTTATGCATATGATGAACATTCCAAACGAGCAAGCATATAAGTAAGTAACCGTTCACGAGTTTCATTTGACAAGCAATATTTCCCAAGTCTATTCCCTTATTATCTTGATATCTTTTAGTTATTTACTTGGTATCGTTTGATCGGGCAAAGCACGAACACAAGATTTAGATGTGAAGACTAGCAAGTAGGGCTAGCTAATCGGGTTGGTAGCCACTCACTTTGGTAGTTGGAAGGAAAAGGAAAGAAGTGCTTTAGGAGTCCGCTCGAGCGACGCCTACAGCTGGTTCACCTGTATTGACACGAACAGCTGATCAGTACTTCTTCCTCCCTTTTCCTTATCGGAATTGAAGTGCAGTCCTAAGAACGAAAGCAATGAAATCCATCGAAACCGTTCAAGAAAACCCAAGCAAATCCGAAAACCAACTCAAGGCACGAAAGCAACAAGCGACAGCGAAAACTAGGCAACAAAGAATGCAGCGGAGAGGTCCCTCCTGACTCTGCCGCTAAGTCGATCCTTGGGGCACGGTCCACTGAATATGGGAATCGATTCCGAAGAGACAAATCCATAACGAGGATGAGTTCTTGATTCAATCTATCCCGATCGAACGATACCATCTAGTATTTCTTAGCCGTGCTCCCCGAATAGGGGGAACGGGGCACCACATCCTACCCAACTAATTGGAAGTTTTGTCCCGAAACTTAAAGAATAAAACCTACCACTAGGAAATAATGAGGGGAACCGTTCCCTCATATCAGATTCGAGCTCCCAAGTAGATTCTTCGACAGAGTGATTCCGCCAAAGCACGCGCACTAGAGGAACCGAACGGGTCCGAAGCAGCTTTTCTTTTCTATCCAAAATTTGGACCGGCTGTTCTACATACGTCAAGTCGGGCTGAAGGTTCAGTTGTCCCAGGTCTACCATGTGGCTTGGATCGTACACATATTTTCTAAGTTGGGAAACATGGAATATATCATGTACGTCAACTAGGGATGGTGGTAGGGCGATCTGATAAGCAATTGAAGCAACCCGCTTTAGTATTTCGAACGGGCCGACAAATCGTGGACTTAGCTTTTCCTTCGCTCCGAACCTGCTGACCCCTCGCATGGGCGAGACCTTGAGGAATACCCGGTCACCTACTTGAAACTCTAGCGGTCTCCGATGAACATCCGCATAGCTCTTCTGACGACTTTGAGCTATCTTTAATCTGTCCCGAATCAGCCGAACCTTCTGGACGGTCTGCTCCACGAGCTCAGGGCCAAGTACTTGCCGCTCCCCGACTTCGTCCCAACAGATAGGAGATCTACACTTCCGCCCGTATAACGCCTCATACGGCGCCATTTAAATGCTTGATTGATAACTATTGTTGTAAGCAAATTCGGCTAGAGGTAGATGAAGGTCCCAACTAGTCTTCGTGTCCAAGGCGTAGAGTCGCAGCATGTCTTCGAGGATCTGGTTGACGCGCTCTGTTTGGCCATCGGTCTGTGGATGGTAGGCGGAGCTAAATTTCAACTTCGTCCCCATTGCTGACTGCAGGCTTCCCCAGAAACGTGATATGAATCGACCATCTCGATCGGAGACTATGGTTACGGGCACGTCGTGGAGTCGGACGATTTCGTTGAGATATATCTGAGCCAGGCGGTCGGCACTCCAAGTAGATTTGATAGGCAGAAAGTGAGCTGACTTGGTGAGTCGATCGACGATAACCCAGACTGCATCATGTCCCCGTTGCGTCCTCGACAAGCCAACAATAAAGTCCATCGTTATATCATCCCATTTCTACTCCGTAATAGCAAGGTTCTGAAGCTCTCCGCCTGGTTTCTGGTGTTCGGCCTTTACTCGTTGACAAGCCATGCAATGCGACACAAACTGCGCCACATCCCGTTTCAAGCCGTGCCACCAAAACGTCGTGCGAAGATCCCGATACATCTTAGTGCTACCCGGATGAGAAGTATAACTAGCATAGTGAGCTTCCGTGAGTATCTCTTGTCTAAGGGCCGCGTCGTTCGGAACGCATAGTCTTCCCTTTACTCGAAGCATCCCATCCGTGCTTACCGCAAAGTCGGACGCCTTTCCTGCCAAGATGAGGGCATGAATCTTCTGCAGGAACGGGTCGTCCTTCTGAGCGGCCTTCACTTTGTGTAACAAGTCGGGCTCGAGGCGCAGTTGAGCTACTTGCGCCCACTTCTTATATCTTATTTTCAGTGTAATACCCAGTGATTCCAGATCTCGGTGCAGCCTATCATCAATAACCAAACTCCCTACAAACACTCGACTCAACGCGTCAGCTACTACGTTTCCCTTTCCAGGCGTGTATCTGATCGTGAGATCGAAGTCGCTGAGGAGTTCAAGCCATCGCCGCTGCCGAAGATTCAAATCTTTTTGAGTGTACAAGTATTTCAAGCTTTTATGGTCCGTATAGATTTCACACGGTACACCATAAAGATAGTGACGCCACAGCTTCAATACAAACACTACCGCGGCAAGTTCGAGATCATGCGTTGGGTAGTTCTGCTCGTGAGGCTTTAGCTGTCACCACCCCATTTCCAGAGCCGGGTATTTTTTTTTAATTTTAATTTGGGTTAATTGTGCATTATTTTTAATTAATTGTATTTATAATTAATTATTGATTGTATTATATTTTTATTGTATGTTTTAGGATTTTGGCTAGCCTGGACCCATGTCAGACCCTAGTGGACCCATGTCCGACCCAGCCCACACCCTTGTGAGAATTATTTTGGGGCTTAGAATATTTATTTTATTTTTAGGAAGTTAGTTGGAGAGATTTGGAACTAGTTTGAGTGCTTTTGGAACCCGGAACCCGAAACCAAGTGAATATGGGCGTTTTGGGAATGTGGAACTTATGTAAACCCCTATTTACTTCCTTTGGCCGGCCCCAAACCCCTCCTTACCCGTGAGAACAGCAGCCCCACTTCCTCTTCTTCTTCATTCTTCATTCTTCTTCTTCTTCTTCTCCATTCTCCACTCTTCCTTCTTCTTTTCTTCTTCCCACTCTCAAGTAAGTTCCCATTTCTCCTCTTTCTTCTTCTATTCTTCTTTATGATTAACCCTAACCCTACATTCTTCCCTAACCTAGTTGGGTAGAGCCTAGATTTTGTATTAGAGCTTGGATTGGGAGCTTGGAAGCTTGGTTTGGAGGATTTGGAGCATTTTGGAGATTTTGGCTTGGGATTCCAACTCCCAAGAGGTAAAACCTAACTTTCCCCTTCCTAATTATTTTTGTGTAGTATAATTAGTGTTGTAGAACCCTCCTAGACCCTAACCCTACCCGTAGGAGGAAGTTGGAACTAGTTGGGTAGTGTTTGGAGACTTTAACACTAGGTTTTGTGTCAATTTCGGGTAAAATTCGAATTTAGCCCAATTTTGGGTGATGCCCTAGGTTAGACGGACCTAGGTAGACGTTGTCGGATGTCGTGAGGGTGAGAGCGTGTCTCCGTTCGGACACGGGAAGCCGCATCGCGGAGAAACGGGCGTTTCGGGCGAATTTGGGGCTTTTCGTCGTCGTCGATTCTAAGTGCGTGTGCGTTTCTGCCACGGGCCTAGAATCGACGCGGGAGCACATTTTCTAGGATCTAGACATCGTGTAGAGCGAGTGGGTAAATTTTGGGCCGATTCCGAGTTCGTTTGGTGTACGTTTCAGGAGGTTTTCCGAGCCGCGCACCACGTGTTCGTCGAAATGACCGAACGGCCATTTCGACTTGGGTTCCTCGTTTCGGGCTTGTGCGCGCGTTGGGTTAGTATCGGGGAGTGTGTGCTAGAGTTCTCGGGCTATATTTTATATATTTTTAGGTGTTTGGGCGTGTCGGGGTCGTTGGACGTGCGTTGGTGGGCGTTGTGGGCGTAGTGTGCGTTGTGTTGTGTTTGTTTATATATATGTGTATATATATATTGTGTGTGTGTTTATATATATATATTTATATATATATATGTGTGGTTATGTGTTTGTGAGCGTGTTAGGGAGTGCTTGTGTGCTAGTGTGTAGGTGAGTGTGTGTGAGTGTGAGTGAGTGTTTAGATATAGAAATATATGTATATGAGTTTATGTATATATGTATATATATTTATATATATATATGTATGAGGGTTTGTGTGTGAGGTTGTGTGTTTGTGAGAGTGTGTGCTAGTGTGTGTGAGAGTGTGTGTGTGAGGGTGTGTGCTAGTGTGAGTGAGTGTGTGTGAGTGAGGATATATAGATATATATTTGTGTGTTAGTGTGTTTGTTAGTGTGTTAGTGTGAGTGTTAGAGAGTAGATAAGTGTGTATATATATATATATCTATCTAGTTATATATATATATAGTTATATATGTGTATATATATATATATAGAGTGATATATATATATATATGTATATAGGTATGTGTGTGTGTGTGTGTTTGTGTGATGGAAGAGGGGGGGGGGAACCAACTGCAGAAGGGCAGCAGCAGCACAGCAGCAGCAGGGAGCTGCAGCAGTAGCAGCAAAGAGCATAGCAGCAGCAGGCAGCAGCAATTCAGCAGCAGTAGCAGCATGCTTAGCAGCAGCAGCAGCAAGCAAGAGCTAGCAGCAGCAGTAGCAATGCGAGGGAGGGAGAGAGAGGTATATATATATATAGTTAGATAGATAGATAATAAGTTAGACATTTAGATAGATAGTTAAATAGATACATAGATAGTTAGGTAAATAGATAGATATTATAGTTAGGTGGATAGGTAAATAGGTATATAGATATATGATAGATAGATAAATAGATAGATATCTATAGATAGTTAGATAAACAGATACATGAATAGATATATTAGATAAATACATAGATAGATAATAGATGGATAGTTAGATAGATAGATAGGTAGTGGATATCTAGATATAAATAGATAGGTATATTAGATAGGTAGATACTAGATAATAGATAGTTATATATATAGATATATACATAGCTAGATAGATAGATATATGAGATAGATATATTAGATAGAAGATAGATAGATATATAGTTATATAACTAGATAGGTAGATGGATAGGTAGAGGGGTAGCTAGAAATATAGATCTACATGTATAGGTATATACATATAGCTAGGTAGATAGTTTAGATATCTAGATATAGGGATACATATATATTTATGAGGAAGGTAAGGTAAGGTAAGTTAAGGTAAGGTAAGGTATATGGGTTTTAAGTGTATGTGTGTATGTGCTATGTATATATATATATAGATACTTAGATATGTATAAATATATGATAGTTATATATTTTCTAGCCTAAATTAATAACTAGGTATATATCTATTAGCCTAGATAGCTAACTGGAGGGGTAGTTAGAGGAGTATTGGAGAGTATCCCAATACCTTGAGATATCAAGGTATCTCACCAAGGTATTGAGTTTCGAGCGGGGTTTTTGAGCAATAGCCTAGAAATAATATTGGAGTGATTTTTATATGCTTATGTGTATATATTTACGCGTGCTAGCATAGGTTTTAGCGGGTTTAGGCGGGGTGCGTAGCCTAGGTTGAGGTATCGGATACCGAGGGTATCCCGGTATCTCAAGGAGGCGAGTTTGTGAGTTTTCTAGCTTAATGACCTCGGTTTGACCTAGAATTTCAGGAGCACCCTAGTTTGACCCAGACTTGACCATAGTTGACTCGGTTGACCGCCAAAGTCAACTTTTGACCTAGTTTTGACCCAGAGTTGACTTTTTGGACCAAGAGTTGACTTTTTGACCCAGATTTTATCGGTTTGACCCGTTTGACCTAGAACGACCCTAGAAGCCTATTTTTAGTTATTTTATATCTGTTTAACTCTTTAGAACCCTGTTTAACCTTGCTTTTCGCATAGGTCCTTGCGACACCGGTTCGGATCGCCAGTTGCTCAGGACGTCAGGCGAGTACATTCTCTGATAGTTTTCATTATTTGATGATTATTATGATTCAGCTTCTAGTATAGTATCATCTGATTATTCTGGCATAACACGGGACACTGACTGGTATTTCTGGATTCATTTACTTGCGACACGTACATTACATGTTTCTGGCCTCTATTCTGGAATCACTACTGGCATCACCTACAGGCATCATTCATGTTCAGGCTGGACTCATCTTGATTTGCGTGTCGGGTCTTGGATCCACTTGTATTAGTCGGGGCGGGGAAATACTCGAGTAGACATGTAAATATTCCTATCGGGCATCATCAGGAATCACTCCCTCTGGTCTAATCTGGAATGATAGCAGCCGCGCACCCAGTGCGCGGTGAGCCGTACTTACCCCTAGCCGTTTACATGTCGAAAAAAGTATTTCAAAGACATCGAGTTCATTCTTTATAGTCTGGACTCTCATGCATTTTTTGACTTGTCTCACTTACATGTTTCTGGACTTGACTCACTACATATTTTTTATGCTGGACTCACTACACGTTCATGTGCACGGACTTGATCTTAGCTTAGATTTCCTGTATCTTGTAGTTATTACTATCTTGCTCTGATATCCATGCATCTTTACCTTTATGCACCAGTTATACATATTTCCTTGTTTCATACTTGCTTCACTCTTCTTGCTACTTGCTATAACTGTTTTATAGTTTTTATCATTTAAATGGAACTGCTGTTAGAGATGTACTTGCTCCAGTCCTGACTGGACATATTTTTCAGAGTATCCGGAGGAGTGGTGTCCGACGTTTTATGGACCTGAGCCTGTCGATGGTGCAGACAGGGACCCTCTAGTTTAGGAGCGATTTCCGGGTTGGTAGCCGGGATCACTAGGACCTTGTTGTTGTTTTATTAGCTTTAGCACCGGATTTGTCTCCGGTTTTAGATTGGGACCTTGTATTGTATATTATTTTGGATGATTTGGATGATGTATTATTATTATGGATGTTGTGGTTGTTGTAGTAGTTGTTGTTGGTTAGACTTTATAGCTGTTAGTCTTCTTTGTTATATTATCGTGCTTAGATTCGTGATTGAGTACTTGAGATTATCATTTGATATTGCTCCTCCGTTTGGAGTTGAGATCTTGACAGGTTGATATATTGTTTGTGTGGTTGCCCTCCTTTTGGAGAGGTCATGCCCGATTTTTGTGTGAGATTTATATCTAGATAGTTGACCTAGACAGTGTTCTACCGCCGATGCTGCGGCGTAGGCTGGACGTACCCACGACTCATGTCCGATTTTTCGGGTGCGGGTCGTGACACGTTTTTGGTGGCGGCCCCATGCAGGTCTCGATTCGCAATTAGTGCAATGTCGTGGTGGTACAATAATTTAGTTGTACTGCTGCGAGCCTGCTATAGGATCTAGGATCTAGGATGAGAGTGTACTCAATCACGACTAGGAACAATTCTAATCTAATTATTCTGAAATTGCTTCTTTTGAAATATTACTGTCCTTCTTTGATGATATCGTATCTTGCGCCGTATTGACTTCTTTTGATCTGTGTTCAGGATGCCTCCGAAGACACGATCCCATCGTACCGTTCCAGCAGTTGCCTCGGAGAGGTCTGCTACCTCTCGTCCAGCTCGTATTCAGGCAGCTGCTACCGCTCCACTCACCACTCCTGCGGTTGAGGGAGCATCTGCTTCTTTCGGGGATCCTCCTTCACCTGTCGATCCGAGGACTACCCCAGTCGTTCCGGTGGTTCCTCCACCACTTCCTGCTCCAGTAGATGCCGCGCAGTTGTTTGCGTTCTTCAGGGAGATGATGGACGCGCAGCACCGTCAGGTGGATGTGATGAGGCTGGGCATTGAGAACGCCCACCAGGTGGCCATGACAGCAGTGGATAGGGTGGCACAGATTCAGCCACAGGCAGATCAGATACAGCATCCGAGGCCGGGCAGCATCATTGACTTTCAGAGGATGCGGCCCAAGGAGTTCCGTGGTACAGAAGGGATCCTGTACGCGGATGACTGGATAGAGCAGATTGAGGGCATCTTCAGGCTGGCGCAGATTCCAGACAGTATGCAGATAGAGGCAGCGGGCAGTCAGATGTTCGACCTTGCTTTGACATGGTATCGCACAGATACGAGGATTGCAGTGCCAGGGCTTACTTGGGAGGCTTTTAAGAGGCTTTTTAAGGAGAAGTTTTTCCCAGATGTGGCGCTCAGTGCTTTAGAGAGCCAGTTCGAGGCACTCGTCCAAGGGAGCATGACAGTGGACGAGTACGCAGCGGAGTTCTGTCGTCTGGGCAGATTTGTGGAGGGCTTGAGTGAGGCAGCCAAGGCGAGGAAGTTTCGCAAGGGCTTGGTTATGGCGGTCAAGTCTTTGACCAGGAGCGACCGCGAGGCGACTTTTGAGCAGATAGTAGGAGATGCTCAGAGAGCAGAGGATGACTTGGAGCTCAAGTCCAAGAGAGGCAGGGATGATTCAGGCAGTGCGAGTGGCAGTGCGGGACCAGCTAAGCGTCCCTATGTGCAGAAGGCAGCACAGCAGGATCAGGATCAGAGGGTGCCCACTTGTGCCTACTGCAAGAAGGCAGGACACACCTGGGATGTTTGTAGGAGGAGGCTGAAGGTGTGTTTGTTCTGTGGATCCGCTGCTCACCATATGCGAGATTGCCCTACTGCACCTCCATTGGGTGGAGCACAGGATCAGAGAGTTGGAGCTAGGCCATCTGTGGCACAGCATCATGCCCCGCACCAGCAGAGGGATACACCCCAGTAGGGCAGGGCTTATGCTTTGACGGTCGAGGAGGCCGATGCTACGGATGTCGGGTTAGCAGGTCTGTCTCTTGTTTCTTCTTCCTGTCCTTTTCCATTCCTGTGGTGTGCTTCATTAGTACCTGTTAGATTTTCTTTGTGCTGTGGTAGATAGTGTAGTGACCCTGATTGAGACTGTGATAACACGACCAGTAGGACCCTGATCTTGTATGTTGTTTAGGTAGAATTTCTTGACTGTGATTGTTGGGGGTTTGACCTAGAGAGAGTGTGATTGACTTTAAATTTCGAGGACGAAATTTTCTAAGGAGGATAGGCTTGTCACCACCCCATTTCCAGAGCCGGGTATTTTTTTTATATTTTAATTTGGGTTAATTGTGCATTATTTTTAATTAATTGTATTTATAATTAATTATTGATTGTATTATATTTTTATTGTATGTTTTAGGATTTTGGCTAGCCTTGACCCATGTCAGACCCTAGTGGACCCATGTCCGACCCAGCCCACACCCTTGTGAGAATTATTTTGGGGCTTAGAATATTTATTTTATTTTTAGGAAGTTAGTTGGAGAGATTTGGAACTAGTTTGAGTGCTTTTGGAACCCGGAACCCGAAACCAAGTGAATATGGGCGTTTTGGGAATGTGGAACTTATGTAAACCCCTATTTACTGCCTTTGGCCGGCCCCAAACCCCTCCCTACCTGTGAGAACAGCAGCCCCACTTCCTCTTCTACTTCATTCTTCATTCTTCTTCTTCTTCTTCTCCATTCTCCACTCTTCCTTCTTCTTTTCTTCTTCCCACTCTCAAGTAAGTTCCCATTTCTCCTCTTTCTTCTTCTATTCTTCTTTATGATTAACCCTAACCCTACATTCTTCTCTAACCTAGGTGGGTAGAGCCTAGATTTTGTGTTGGAGCTTGGATTGGGAGCTTGGAAGCTTGATTTTGAGGATTTGGAGCATTTTGGAGATTTTGGCTTGGGATTCCAACTCCCAAGAGGTAAAACCTAACTTTCCCCTTCCTAATTATTTTTGTGTAGTGTGATTAGTGTTGTAGAACCCTCCTAGACCCTAACCCTACCCGTAGGAGGAAGTTGGAACTAGTTGGGTAGTGTTTGGAGACTTTAACACTAGGTTTTGTGTCAATTTCGGGTGAAATCCGAATTTGGCCCAATTTTGGGTGATGCCCTAGGTTAGACGGACCTAGGTAGACGTTGTCGGATGTCGTGAGGGTGAGAGCGTGTCTCCGTTCGGACACGGGAAGCCGCGTCGCGGAGAAACGGGCGTTTTGGGCGAATTTAGGGCTTTTCGTCGTCGCCGATTCTAAGTGCGTGTGCGTTTCTGCCACGGACCTAGAATCAACACGGGAGCATATTTTCTAGGATCTAGACATCGTGTAGAGCATGTGGGTAAATTTTGGGCCGATTCCGAGTTCGTTTGGTGTGCGTTTCAGGAGGTTTTCCGAGCCGCGCACCACGTGTTCGTCGAAATGACCGAACGGCCATTTCGACTTGGGTTCCTCGTTTCGGGCTTGTGCGCGCGTTGGGTTAGTATCGGGGAGTGTGTGCTAGAGTTCTCGGGCTATATTTTATATATTTTTAGGTGTTTGGGCGTGTCGGGGTCGTTGGACGTGCGTTGGTGGGCGTTGTGGGCGTGGTGTGCGTTGTGTTGTGTTTATTTATATATATGTGTATATATATATTGTGTGTGTGTTTTTATATATATATTTATATATATATATATGTGTGGTTATGTGTTTATGAGCGTGTTAGGGAGTGCTTGTGTGCTAGTGTGTAGGTGAGTGTGTGTGAGTGTGAGTGAGTGTTTAGATATAGAAATATATGTATATGAGTTTATGTATATATGTATATATATTTATATATATATATATATATATATATATATATATATATATATATATATATATATATATATATATATATGTATGAGGGTTTGTGTGTGAGGTTGTGTGTTTGTGAGAGTGTGTGCTAGTGTGTGTGAGAGTGTGTGTGTGAGGGTGTGTGCTAGTGTGAGTGAGTGTGTGTGAGTGAGGATATATAGATATATATTTATGTGTTAGTGTGTTTGTTAGTGTGTTAGTGTGAGTGTTAGAGAGTAGATAAGTGTGTATATATATATATCTATCTAGTTATATATATATATAGTTATATATGTGTATATATATATATATATATTGTGATATATATATATGTATATAGGTATGTGTGTGTGTGTGTGTTTGTGTGATGGAAGAGGGGGGGGAACCAACTGCAGAAGGGCAGCAGCTGCTGCTGCACTGCAGCAGCAACACAACAGCAGCAGGGAGCTGCAGCAGCAGCAGCAAAGAGCATAGCAGCAGCAGGCAGCAGCAATTCAGCAGCAGTAGCAGCATGCTTAGCAGCAGCAGCAGCAAGCAAGAGCTAGCAGCAGCAGTAGCAATGCGAGGGAGGGAGAGAGAGGTATATATATATATAGTTAGATAGATAGATAATAAGTTAGACATTTAGATAGATAATTAAATAGATACATAGATAGTTAGGTAAATAGATAGATATTATAGTTAGGTGGATAGGTAAATAGGTATATAGATATATGATAGATAGATAAATAGATAGATATCTATAGATAGTTAGATAAACAGATACATGAATAGATATATTAGATAAATACATAGATAGATAATAGATGGATAGTTAGATAGATAGATAGGTAGTGGATATCTAGATATAAATAGATAGGTATATTAGATAGGTAGATACTAGATAATAGATAGTTATATATATAGATATATACATAGCTAGATAGATAGATATATGAGATAGATATATTAGATAGAAGATAGATAGATATATAGTTATATAACTAGATAGGTAGATGGATAGGTAGAGGGGTAGCTAGAAATATAGATCTACATGTATAGGTATATACATATAGCTAGGTAGATAGTTTAGATATCTAGATATAGGGATACATATATATTTATGAGGAAGGTAAGGTAAGGTAAGTTAAGGTAAGGTAAGGTATATGGGTTTTAAGTGTATGTGTGTATGTGCTATGTATATATATATATAGATACTTAGATATGTATAAATATATGATAGTTATATATTTTCTAGCCTAAATTAATAACTAGGTATATATCTATTAGCCTAGATAGCTAACTGGAGGGGTAGTTAGAGGAGTATTGGAGAGTATCCCAATACCTTGAGATATCAAGGTATCTCACCAAGGTATTGAGTTTCGAGCGGGGTTTTTGAGCAATAGCCTAGAAATAATATTGGAGTGATTTTTATATGCTTATGTGTATATATTTACGCGTGCTAGCATAGGTTTTAGCGGGTTTAGGCGGGGTGCGTAGCCTAGGTTGAGGTATCGGATACCGAGGGTATCCCGGTATCTCAAGGAGGCGAGTTTGTGAATTTTCTAGCTTAATGACCTCGGTTTGACCTAGAATTTCAGAAGCACCCTAGTTTGACCCAGACTTGACCGTAGTTGACTCGGTTGACCGCCAAAGTCAACTTTTGACCTAGTTTTGACCCAGAGTTGACTTTTTGGACCAAGAGTTGACTTTTTAACCCAGATTTCACCGGTTTGATCCGTTTGACCTAGAACGACCCTAGAAGCCTATTTTTAGTTATTTTATATCTGTTTAACTCTTTAGAACCCTGTTTAACCTTGCTTTTCGCATAGGTCCTTGCGACACCGGTTCGGATCGCCAGTTGCTCAGGACGTCAGGCGAGTACATTCTCTGATAGTTTTCATTATTTGATGATTATTATGATTCAGCTTCTAGTATAGTATCATCTGATTATTCTGGCACAACACGGGACACTGACTGGTATTTCTGGATTTATTTACTTGCGACACGTACATTACATGTTTCTGGCCTCTATTCTGGAATCACTACTGGCATCACCTACAGGCATCATTCATGTTCAGGCTGGACTCATCTTGATTTGCGTGTCGGGTCTTGGATCCACTTGTATTAGTCGGGGTGGGGAAATACTCGAGTAGACATGTAAACATTCCTATCTGGCATCATCAGGAATCACTCCCTCTGGTCTAATCTGGAATGATAGCAGCCGCGCACCCAGTGCGCGGTGAGCCGTACTTACCCCTAGCCGTTTACATGTCGAAACAAGTATTTCAAAGACATCGAGTTCATTCTTTATAGTCTGGACTCTTATGCATTTTTTGACTTGTCTCACTTACATGTTTCTGGACTTGACTCACTACATATTTTTCATGCTGGACTCACTACACGTTCATGTGCACGGACTTGATCTTAGCTTAGATTTCCTGTATCTTGTAGTTATTACTATCTTGCTCTGATATCCATGCATCTTTACCTTTATGCACCAGTTATATATATTTCCTTGTTTCATACTTGCTTTACTCTTCTTGCTACTTGCTATAACTGTTTTATAGTTTTTATCATTTAAATGGAACTGCTGTTAGAGATGTACTTGCTCCAGTCCTGACTGGACATATTTTTCAGAGTATCCGGAGGAGTGGTGTCCGACGTTTTATGGACCTGAGCCTGTCGATGGTGCAGACAGGGACCCTCTAGTTTAGGAGCGATTTCCGGGTTGGTAGCCGGGATCACTAGGACCTTGTTGTTGTTTTATTAGCTTTAGCACCGGATTTGTCTCTGGTTTTGGATTGGGACCTTGTATTGTATATTATTTTGGATGATTTGGATGATGTATTATTATTATGGATGTTGTGGTTGTTGTAGTAGTTGTTGTTGGTTAGACTTTATAGCTGTTAGTCTTCTTTGTTATCTTATCGTGCTTAGATTCGTGATTGAGTACTTGAGATTATCATTTGATATTGCTCCTCCGTTTGGAGTTGAGATCTTGACAGGTTGATATATTGTTTGTGTGGTTGCCCTCCTTTTGGAGAGGTCATGCCCGATTTTTGTGTGAGATTTATATCTAGATAGTTGACCTAGACAGCGTTCTACCGCCGATGTTGCGGCGTAGGCTGGACGTACCCACGACTCATGCCCGATTTTTCGGGTGCGGGTCGTGACATTAGCTGTCTAGACGCGTAGGCTATCACCTTATCGCGCTGCATCAGGACACATCCTAGACCCTTTCCTGAGGCATCACTATATATTTTAAAGTCATCCGGTCCGTTCGGCGGAGTAAGAATTAGGGCAGAGATGAGGCGCTGCTTTAACTCCGTAAATGAAGCTTCACAGTCCTCTGTCCAAGTAAACTTAGCACCCTTTCGTGTCAACTGAGTCAAGGGTGAAGCGATTCTAGCAAAATTTTGTATAAATCTCCGGTAGTACCCTGCCAGACCAAGGAAACTTCGGATGTCGCTAGCTGACTCCGGTCGTTTCTACTGCGTGATTGCTTCTATCTTCTTCGGATCAACTGAGATGCCTTCCGAGGAGATGATATGCCCCAAAAACGAGATACTGTCCAGCCAAAATTCTGATTTGCTTAATTTGGCATACAACTTGTGGTCTCGAAGGGTTTGCAGCACCATCCGCAGGTGTCCTGCGTGCTCATCCCTAGTCTTCGAGTACACTAAGATGTCATCGATAAACACCACCACGAATTTATCGATGAAGGGTCTAAAGACACGGTTCATCATATCCATGAATGCAGCAGGGGCATTCATCAGTCCAAACGGCATCACGGAAAACTCGTAATGGCCGTAGCGGGTTCTGAAAGCAGTCTTGGGCACGTCTTCTGGCTTAATCTTCAGCTGGTGGTAACCCGAGCGAAGATCAATCTTAGAAAACACCGTTGCCCCTTGTAACTAATCAAATAAGTCGTCTATCCGTGGCAGAGGATATTTGTTTCTGATTGTGACCTTGTTTAATTCCCTATAATCTATGCAGAGGCGTAGAGTTCCGTCCTTTTTCTTCACAAAGAGCACAGGAGCGCCCCAAGGAGACATGCTCGGATGGATGAACTCGCTATCAAGTAATTCCTGGAGTTGGCGCTTTAATTCATTCAGCTCTGCAGGTGCCATTCTGTACGGAGGCTTGGAAATCGGCTGTGTATTTGGAAATGTGTCGATAGTGAATTCAATCTCTCGGTCTGGCGGCATACCGGATAGTTCGCTCGGGAACACATCGGGGAACTCTGCCTCAACGGAAGTTGACTCGACGTTTGCGTAGTCCTGCCGTGTGTCCCGAACCGATGCTAGGAATCCCTCGCAGCCTGTGTAGAGCATTCGCCGAGCAGATTTTGCCGAAATCACCATGCAGGCCCTGGTCGCATTGTTCGCTGGACTACTGGTGTAACAGAACACGGCTTCTCCGGACAGACGAAAAATGACTCGCTTCTCTGCACACTCAATAGTTGCTGCGCACGCGCCTAGCCAGTCCATTCCCAAAATGATATCATAGTCCCGTACATCAAGAACTAAAACATCAAGTGACAGCTCTCTCCCCGATACAGATATAACCGCCTAGGCATGCTGAACAGACAGGAATTTTTGTACCAGATGGGGTGCTAACGCTTAAATCTAAATACAACGGAGTCATTTTAACATTGTTCTCCGTGGCAAAGGTTGTAGAAATAAAGCTATGGGTTGCACCTGAATCAAATAGAACGCGAGCAGGTATATTATTAAAAAGTAAGGTACCTGACACGACGGTATCCGAAGCTAGAGCTTCTTTCCGTGTCATGGTGTAGACTCGGCCTTGAGCTTGATTACGCCCTGGCTGAGGCGCCGCTCGATTTGCCTGAGGAGCCGGAGTCTGATCTGGTTGTTGCGGTGGACGACGCGGACAGCTGCTAATCTGATGGCCTGGATCGCCGCAACGGAGGCAAGTCCCAAGCTTGCGGCGACAATCTTTTTCGATATGCCCTGGCTTCCTGCAAAAGTTGCAGGTCTTGCTGGTGTCTCCATGCTGTTTACCGCCGTTATTTGGACACTTTGCAGCGTTGTTTCCTCTATCATTGTCTTGGCGTTTATGATTGGAAGTTTGCACAGCGCCGGCAGCAATGTGAGGATACTGCGGTTCCAGGGAGAGGGCATGGTTTAAGACTTCCCTCATCGTCTGATACTGCGGAACGACTACGTGCCCGTGGATGCCAGGACGTAGCCCCCCTTCGAATCGTCTGGCACGACTCGCTGCATCCGGTAGATAAGCGATAGCAAATTTGGCCAGTTTATTGAATTCTGCCGAGTATTGCTTCACCGTCATGCTGCCCTGCCGGAGTTGAACGAAATCGTTTTCCTGTTGACGTCGTAGTGGTGGGGGTATAAACTCCTCCTCAAACGCGGCACGAAAAGTCGTCCACGCGATCGCCTCCTCTCCATGGCCAAGTTGAAGAGATCGTCGATGCACGTCCCACCAGTCGTGCGCGTTGAGGCGAAGCAATAGTTGGACACAGGTGACACGCTTGTCTTCCGGCACTTCTAGGAGAGAAAATGATCTTCAAGCTCGGCGAGCCAATCTAGGGCCACGATCGGGTCCTCAGTCCCATTAAACGGCGTGTTGCAGACCTTCTTGAAGTTGCCAAAGGGGAAGGCAGTCACTTCCCTCATCCTTGGCGCTAGCGGTGGTTCGACTTCAAGCACTGGCTGCTCCACTGGTGTAGCTGTCGTTGCGGCAGAATGGTTGGAGGCCAGGGTCTGAACAAGCTGCTGCAGGGTATCTACCTGCTTTTGTTGGACTGAGAGCCGGGCCTCTAGGTTGCTCTCGAACTTGGCTTGGCGGGCATCATCCCTCTGTCGTTGCTCCGTGAACATTTGCATCACCTGCTGAAGGGAATCTGATCGAGACATGCCCCGTTGGCTCCGAGAGCTTCCTGAAGTTCCGGAACTGCTCTCCTGAGTCCTTGTCTCGCCTGGCGCCAGCGCTGATGGTTGCGCTTGCGTCGTTCCTTGAAAGGAAGGTAAATTACATCAGGATCATAATGTATTATGGACTTATTGCATGAACGTATCTCATTTTGGCCTTAACGAGTTCAGGAGTTCGCACAGGGATTTATCGTTAAGGAAACTTTTTCAGTTCAAGTCAAAGGAACTTTGAAGCTGTGCTCTGATACCAACATGTCACGCCCCGATCCCGTGGAATCGATAGTCGTCCCCCGGGCGTGACCGCCGTGCGGGCCTAGGTTGCGCACCGCACAAGGCTAAGTATTTTTGTTTCGCATAGCGAGCACATATTCAGAGTACGCAGATAATTGAAACACATATTGAAACATGGAAAAGTTCTCTTTTATTGATAATATGAACATCTATTACAAACTCCTTGAACTGAGTCATAAGGATTGCCTCTATGGGCTTACAAAAGTGTTGACACAAAATGAGATAGTAGTCCTTTACATTACATCCTTTACTAAACTCAAAATATAAGACCTTGCGTCGGAACGACTGCCTTGCCACGAAGTTGCATGGTTACTTGGTGGCTAGCTTCTTCTTCAAAATGCTTCTTCAAAAGGTTGGCACGGTCGAGGCGTGCCTACAGCTTGGACTGGATTGGGGGTTTGTCTCCTGCTCCTCGCTCGGCTCTCCTTAGCGCGGGAAACCTGTTTCAACGAGGGTCAGTACATCGAAACGTACTGGTTGTAGTGCCCCGCTCCGCGTCGGCACTATGTACAAGTGGGATCGACTTGTTTGCTCGAACGGAAGTCTTCTCGGAGAATTCCTGACCAATTAATCAAGGTGAGTGGGCAGAACTGCATTCTCTGATTCTTGCACGATTTAATAATGAATCTGAGTTTTAAATGCTTGTTTGCTTAAGAAGAACTATTTCATAAGAAGAATGATAGAATCGACTCAGTATGCTAATAAGAGAACTCACATAGCTTGTCATCGAAAAGAATATGCTGCCTAACTAAGAGAATATGTATGCTTGTCCGAAAAGAGATAGAATCATTGATATGCTAAGAAGATAGAACTGCATATTACTTGATGTGATAATAGACCCGTGCCATGCTAGTCTCAACTAGAAGATCGTTCATATGCTTGCTTGTCATCGTATTGATATGGCTTGTCTTTAATGCTTAAAAGAAGGAATGCTTGATTCGATGTGAGAGTAAATGCTTGTCATGTGTGTGCTAGACTAGTAGCCCGCCTAACGTCCGGTCCTACGGGGATCTTGGGGGTGCGGCTATTAGGAATATGAGAAGATGGTTCGATTATGACCTTGTCTTGTTATGTGCTATTGAGAAAAGAAGATGTGCTAGCGATATGTGGGTAAATGTGGTGGATGGAGGACAAACGATATGTGGGAGACTAATATCGCGCCCTGAGCTCGGGGCGAGGGTATTGGAATGGTGGATGAAGATGCGATGGGGGAGACTAATAGTGCGCCCTGACGTCCGATCCTTCGGGGATCTTGGGGGATGTGGCTATTAGAGGGAGGCGGAGCTTCTGTAGAGAAGAGTTGAGTCTGCAACTGAGAAGTTCATGGGAATAACTGCATTCAGGTCGTTAGGGAGCATGCTAGGTTAGCCTTCTTGCATACCTAACTATTTGATGCAGAGACAGACAGGAACTAGGAACAGTAAGAAGGAACTAAAGAACGGTAAAACATATATGCTTATGCAATAATTGCTAACTTGTATGTCTGCTGCAGGGATAACCGTTCGGCCGTGGGGTAAGAAATATATGCTTATGCATAAGCCTGCTTATTCATTTTGTCTGCATCGTAGAGACTATCGGTTAAGGCTTCATGCATTGCATTCGGTCGGACAATGACTATTAGTGCAGAACTGAACCTTGGCTACGGCTGCTTCGGCAGTAATGTGCAACCATGAGTCACAGCTGCTAATAGAATCAAAATGTGAGTCATTGGTTAGCTGGATTACCGCTACCGATCCTGAGTTACTCGGGGACCGACCTCTGATTGATAGTTAACTTGTGTGCTTGATTTATGGTCCCTAAACGCTGCCTGTCCCTAGAATCATTGGATATAGTTCATCGAACACGCTGCGCACACCCGAACAGGATTTCTCGTGTTTGAATTGGTTGCCTCGATTGATTGGTTGTTTGATTATGTTTTCAAAGAATGTTTCCAAACAAGTAATATGACTCTACTAGAACTGCATGAAACGAACCTAAGTAAAAGTAGCAAGATCACTAGTAATGTAATGTTTTGCCACATGATTACTTAGTGTGGGTTTCAGGGAGTGTAGATTCTGTTCAGTTGCTTTATCTCACCAGTACTTGTATAAAGTGCTGACCCACCAACAGTTTGCTTGTTCTCAGGTGCTCGTCAGTCTGGGGAAGTGATAGCCGTGCCTCATCCCAAGGAGCCGGAAATCTGAAGACGATGCCTTGTGCCGCATCGAGTTATGGCTTTGAGCTGCTTTCAAATATAGAGGGACATAATGCATGGAACGGTATCATTGTAATCGAGAGAAGAGTGCTTGAGCGAAATGTAATCTCGGCCATGTGCCGCTTGTAACACTTTCGATTATCAATAAAAGAGCTTTCATTTCATGTGCCATTGTGTTCTTTACTTTTCTGCAATATGTGCCGCTGCTTCAATATCGAATAGCTTACTTGCCCTTGTTCAAAGTTTGGCCTTGTGCAAGCGCACCTTAGGCTTGCACGGCATCACGTCCCGATGAGAACGATCGTCCCGCGGGAGAGCTGAAACGTGGTGATTCACGTTCAGCGGGGACTATCGGGCTTGCGGGAGATTGGGGCGTGACACTGGTGAAGGCAAGCTATCCCAACTATACCAATCAACACGTTATTTTAATGAAGCATGCATATTTGTGGGTTTCTATCTTGCCTTAGTTCATTTTATAGTAAGACATATATATAGAATCATTGAAATAACTCGCCACCGTTCGATGACATTTACCTGCCCGTCTGAACCACCTGCATAATACTTACCTTGCCTTCCCTGCCAAGAAGACACAAGTTAGTAGCAACAGGTTTAAATATACAAGGGGGATCACTGGCACGTTGCCATAATGGACGGGCTAGTCTCAGTACGGAGTGCCGTGCGACGCATAGATCAGGACGTCCCTAGGCATTCCGTCCTATAGCAGGCGACTATCATGAGTTCCGTCCGGATCGGATCGGTGCCGGTGCCCCAGCGACCGTCCGCAGGAACTAAGACCTTGTGCACAAGTTGTCCGTGATCAACGCAGTACACTAAGTTAGCATCGAGGCAAATCAGGGCGTATCAGGAGCATGGCAGTAATAGGCAAGATTTATTTTAGCATAGTCTTTCTGTTGAGTTATTGCTTTGAAAATGAGTTCTATACATAGCACAGTTTTAAGAAGAAATATACATTCTAACTTACATTTATGCATATGATGAACATTCCAAACGAGCAAGCATATAAGTAAGTAACCGTTCACGAGTTTCATTTGACAAGCAATATTTCCCAAGTCTATTCCCTTATTATCTTGATATCTTTTAGTTATTTACTTGGTATCGTTTGATCGGACAAAGCACGAACACAAGATTTAGATGTGAAGACTAGCAAGTAGGGCTAGCTAATTGGGTTGGTAGCCACTCACTTTGGTAGTTGGAAGGAAAAGGAAAGAAGTGCTTTAGGAGTCCGCTCGAGCGACGCCTACAGCTGGTTCACCTGTATTGACACGAACAGCTGATCAGTACTTCTTCCTCCCTTTCCCTTATCGGAATTGAAGTGCAGTCCTAAGAACGAAAGCAATGAAATCCATCGAAACCGTTCAAGAAAACCCAAGCAAATCCGAAAACCAACTCAAGGCACGAAAGCAACAAGCGACAGCGAAAACTAGGCAACAAAGAATGCAGCGGAGAGGTCCCTCCCGACTCTGCCGCTAAGTCGATCCTTGGGGCACGGTCCACTGAATATGGGAATCGATTCCGAAGAGACAAATCCATAACGAGGATGAGTTCTTGATTCAATCTATCCCGATCGAACGATACCATCTAGTATTTCTTAGCCGCGCTCCCCGAATAGGGGGAACGGGGCACCACACATAAGAAGCCGACTTTGTGGGAAAAGGTTTATATCAGGTTGTTGCAAATATTGTCGGTATACACCACTCTGAAATATGAAACTTGTAAATTAATATATTTATCATATCTATGTATATGTATTTTTTAAAGTATAATGAAGTCATACCAAATCATGCATGCCATCGGCAAAAGCACGCAGAGTAGAATCATCTACGGATCTACTCTTGAACCTTTGCTCCTCATATTGGTATACTCGGTTGCTCATAAGAGGGCATCCCCACCATTGCCTATAGTCCATGTTATCCATGTCTGCATAATGTAAACAAAATTTTAGCAAACTATTTACACTAAATTAATACGAATAATGAGTAACTTAGAACTTGCATTCCTCAGCAGATCTTAGTCCGGAAGACATGTTGTAACACCCCGTTCCGTTCTAGCGGACTGCCGACTCAAACGGCAAAAGTGCAACTGTCCCGACCCGCTTTGTCTCAAACAAGAATCAAATGATATCCAGACTTGTCCCTACAGGAATCTGGCTTAGACTTTCAGAGGCTCGCTTGACGTATCGCTCTACCGAGGCGAATCATCGCTAAGGTGGGTGGCTACGGTGAACTTGTCTTTGCTTAGCCAGCACACATAAAATCTGGAATATTTATGCTAGTCGCTAGGTGATTCACCCACTGCATGCTAATAAGAATCCAACGCACCTAGCTAAGGGAATAATCCCAACTTGTATTGCTTATGCTAGAACATGGAAAATGGAAATACTGCTTATATTCAGACTCTCGCATGCTAAGTCCCTAACGGTCTCATCTCTCGGCTTACCTTCGGGTCCGAGCAAACGTGTTTACTTATGTTCCTTAGAAACACATGCTTGTCTACTTGAATGTTGCCATGTTTTCATCCAAACCCCGGGAGACTACTAAGTAGTCGTTCCGCGCATGGAAGAACCTGAAAGTGTCCGGGACCGTTAGGTCACCAAGGCAATTCTCGAACCAGAAAATTTGCACCATAAATGAATAAAGCACTGAATCACAGCTCGTGGAGCAAACTACTGAATCAACGATCCTGCCTCAACGAGTTCCATATATATATATATATATATCCTGACTCGAACTTGTTCCATATAACTTGTTCATATATATATATATATATATATATATATATCCTGCCTTGAACTTGTTCCTGAACCTGACCCTGACCTGCATGTCGCGGACAACTTGTTTCAAGTGAGATTCTCCTGATCTCTGTTCCTGCAGACGGTCTCCGGGGCACCGGGCCGATCCGATCCGGACAGGAACCCCTGTTAGTCTTCTTGCTTCGGGCAGAATGGCGTGTAGCGCCTATGAACTTATCATTCACGCCATTCTTACTCACAAACTAAGTAGCCGCCTGACTCGGAAGGAATGACCTGTAGCGCTCCTGATCCGTGCGTTACTTTTTATTTCTTTCATGTGCTATACCTGTCCTTTATGGCTATGCCAGCGACTCCTGTTTATATAGATAAGTCATCCTCGCTTAGCGGCTATCCGCGTGCGAGTCACTGCATCGCATCAAGAAACAACTGAACACCTGAACGATCATGTTAAAACGACCCTCGTGTTTGCATATGCTATGCCCCTGAATGCTTATACTTGTCGTGCTTGAATTAATAATGTTTGCCTCAATGTTTGCCTTGGACAGGGAAGGAGATGGTAAGTTGGTAAGTCTCGCCGTATTTTCTCTCGTTGCACGGCGCACTGCCCGACACGTTAGGCTATTCAACATTTGCATGAAACTGATCCTAAGGCAACTAGAAAGACAACTTAATAGTTGGTACACGGAACCTGTATTACGTGTTTGGATTTGTCGAACGGGCGAGTAGCTTCCCCACCAGTGCATTCAATGTACTGATAATCCACCAGTTTGTATGCACGGTACGGGAGAACCTCGTTTGGTGCGGATGCCTCCTTCGTACGTGCTAACGCCAGGAGTTCCCTCTGAAACCTTGCAACGGTGCGTTAGGAACAGAAGCACATATACAAGACATAATATTGTGAACATAGCCCGAACTCGCCTGATCATCGCCTGTACAATCATTCCACAATTGTAGCCACTTGGCACGTTTTATGTTTCAGAGAGAGAGGCTTGAGCGACTTGTAATCTCGCCTATACGTCGCCTGTAACACTTGTTCATATCAATAAAAGAGCTTGCTTTACTTTAACTTGTGTTTCAATGCTTCCGCTATATTGTCAACTCAGTGAACCTGTTACCGATCGCCTATGCGTTCATGACTCCGCTGCACTCGGACAATCTGTGCGACTCTGTGGCTTAGAACTCTTACCGCCAGCCAACGAATCACAGCCTTGTACTAACGCGGTTCACGCTCGTGCGGCATCACGCCCGGATGGGTCAAGCGATCGTTCCGCGGGAGCGCTGGCGAGGGTGATTCCCGCCTAGCGGGAACAGACGATTTACCTGCGGGAGATCGGGGCGTGACACATGTCCCTTACACTATAATTCTCGAACCGATTATTCCAGTCAGCAACGAGACCAAGGATTCGTTGTAATGCATTTGCTGCCTCATAACCGACTGTCGGTGGATCATCGGGAATATTGGGCTTATTTCGAATTGTCGAAGAACACGGTCTGCCGGATGGTACATGGTGAACCGATCATATATAATATAAGATCTATGTAAAGTAAACGAATATGATGTCCTCTTAATTTCTGGAGCATCATCTTCACATGAGTAAGGTAACCAGGTAACCTATTTAAAGATATTGTATCAAATAGATGTGATGTTTATCTACGATCAAAACTGAAATAATTTAAAGATATTTATTAGATATTTAAAAATTACCTCATGATACTGCAGTATATCAAATTGGCTACGATAAAGTGATACACTCCTGTATTGGTAGTGTTGATAATCCACTACATCTGTGGGCCATCGCATAGGAACTGGAAATACTCCAACATCACTGAGAATGTTAGTAACAGGCCTACCAATATAGAAGTGCCCGTAGGACCAGAACTATAAAACAAAAATATGACATTAGTACAAACAAAATTTGCGTATAAAATTACTCTTACTTTTTTAGGTCTTTCATTCATACCTGAATCAGTGAAATACATCCACAAATACTCTTGCGATTGGATCTCACAAATTCTGTCAGATTGGCGTATAAAAAGGCAAGAGTAGCAGCTCCCCACGCATGCTGAGTAGGTTTTGTCAAATCATCCAAGAATGGTAGAAGCTGCACATTTACCATATTTCCCAATGCATCAGAAAATAGAATTGTACCACATAAACAGAGCAGATACGCTCTAGTGCAACGAATGACCTGAAAATATTAAGTGTTATATAGACACTAAATTAAGTCATAAACAAATATTACTAATAAAAATACATACCCGCGTTTCATCTACATCAACCACCCCGTCAATAGTGTGATGTAGGTCCATGAAGTTGCCATGTCACGATTGGAGAATTACATGTCAAAAACGTGTCACAACCCGCACCCGGTTATTCAGGCACGAGTGCGTGGGCACGTCCAGCCTACGCCGCAGTGTCGACGGTAGTACGCTGTCTAGGTCATTTCTGGGGGTTTATAATCTACCCAACTTACAAAAATTTCGTTCTCGAAATTTAAAATTAAGCCATAATCTGTTAACCCTTCATGTACATAGGGCAAGTCGATCGCCATCTCTTTACGATAATTAAAAGCCTAATCATATCCACTGCAATCACTTCAAAGTTTAAGATGACTACTTGTTCCCATCAAGAATTCAACCTATGGCTATTACTTCTTACTTCCTCAAATTACCCACAGGCAGATTTTAGACTAAGTCCATATAGCATCTTCCAGATTTGCACGTGCTTATGAATTTACCTCACGATCGTAATTTCTTCTGGAAGTAATTCGAGTCCATTAGTATTCCCATTCACTTGTATGCTTCAACTTTTTAAATTTCATTCATCTCCTCAATAATTCAACTAGTTAGTCCAACCATCAAATTTTAATTTGTAATTCAAATCATCAAGTTGAAAAAATAATTTAAGTGTAGTCCACTGTTCAAGTCTGAATCATATATCCCCTAAATTCAAATTTGATGATTTTACCTTCATGATTCAAAATCATAAACCTAAGATATAACTATTGGGTCCTCGATATCAATTCACTAATCATCTTAGTCACTCCTTTAAATTTTCAAAATTATAATGGCTTGCATCTTCCAATCTAACCTTACTCGGTCACAATCCAAAAGACATTCCTCTCGAGTTGACAAATGCATTGCTATCCAACTTAGAGTTTACCCATTCATCACAAAAGACTATATACCTTAAGAAAATATTCATTAATATGTTTACCTACGTCATTCAATCCTCGAACTTCAACGCCGATCATGTCACATATGATATGTCCTCAATTACGAAAGTTTAATCCTCAAGTACGTGATCGGCCTATGTGGCATATCTAGTACTATCTATGTACTAACTTATACCAGGCACGAGATTTCGTCTTTCCGAAATAAGGGAAGACGAAGATCAATAATAAAGAGTTCAAGGGTGGGGTGATAGAAAAGAAATATCGGGGTCAAGGCATTTTAAAGTATTCAGGTGGGAATTGTCAAGTGATTGTGGATTGAATCATATCTCGGTAATTCCTATTCACATGCTCGTATTAATACAGTTATGTAATCGATACGATATGCTCGGACATATCTAGAGGGAAACGAGTCATCTATATATCTCAATCCACGTAAAGTATTATTTCGAAGGGCGAATCAAGCGCACTATGGTTGATCAGACCGTAATACACTGATTCTGAAATGTATCATTGTGGGCCTCCCCAATAATACACTTGTCATAAACAAGCTCGATAAAGAGTAAGCTTGCAAAACTAGGCTATAAAATAGCAGCATAAATCAAGTAAATCAAAATTTAGTGCACTAGATGATGATGAAAGGAGGTACAAATTATTTAAACACACAAAACAACCTACAATAAGCTCAGTAACAAAGGATTCTACAATCTCTACAGTTATCCAACAAAAGCATTTATTAGCAAGTTTAAAATTACTAGGTTGGGGCTGAGGTCACGAACCAATAGGCACAAGCTAAAATAATACTAGAAAATGGTATCTACGAATCACTTACGTGCATTAGTTACTCTAAGAGTCTGCACGTTCTCCATGGTCATCGTCTAAGCTTGTCCGTGTTCTTGAGGTGGTGCCCTCTGCTGCGCTGTTGGGGCCTGGCCTGAACTGGAACTTTTGTGCAGTTGCGCGTCTTTGAGCAGCAGGACAATCCTTCATTTGATGTGCTGCTGATCCATAATATAGACAGGCACCTAATCTCTTTCTACAATCCTGCCAAATGTGACCTTGTTTTCGACAATAGCCACAAGTGGGAGCTTATTGGTGCTGTCCTTGAGTTGGATTCATCTGTGGTCGCTTTGCAGTTTTTTCCTGTTGTGCTTGGTCTGGTGCTGACGCATACGGCCGCTTCCGGCTGGACTCGATCCTTGTGGTGCACTCCACAGGTCGCGCTGCAGTAAGAACGTCCTCGTCGAAGGTAATTGCATTTGAACTGCTCGGCTTCCGTGACTCCGAGCTAATTCTGTCGATGAAGTTCTCCGCTTGGTTTTGTTGAGTTTCTTGTTGAACCTTCTGATAGGCTTGCATCATTATGTAGAACATGCGGAACATCTGCTGTTCGTCCATAGGCGGTCCCGGTGGGAAGGAAGGCATCGGTGGAATAGGCTGCGTCGAGGGTGGAACGCCATCTTGATGGATCATTGAGGTAGGCTGACTTGCTTGACTGCCTTGTGATGATTGGCCTTCACCGACTGGTATCACATCGTCTTCTTGGGTAACCACAACGGTTTGTGGTGTTTCTGCATGAGCCTCGTTGCTGGCTTGTGGGTCCATTTCCCTGTATCCAAAATAACCAATAAGAGGCGCACAGGAATCAAGGCAAGATGCAAGTTCATATTAGTTCGAATACGATACAGATATCAAAAACGATTCAAGCAAGTGGATGAGATCCTATAAATTTATCCTAGCTTTATTGCAGGCCTGTTCGGTCCCTGAGTTAAAATCGAACAATTTAGTCGTTGGACCTGCATGGGCCACCACAAAAATGTGTCACGACCCGCACCCGGTTATTCGGGCACGAGTGCGTGGGCACGTCCAGCCTACGCCGCAGTATCGGCGGTAGTACGCTGTCTAGGTCATTTCTGGGGGTTTACATGCCACGAAGCCATGTAAACTTCATAAAATTGCCGTCTTTTATACCAGATGGAGGGCTAACACCGAGATACCTCCTGATCAGATCCCTTTAAGTGGGATCAAAATATATAGCGTCACCTTTAATAGGTAACCCTAGTATATTTGTCACATCAAATAGGGTGATCGTCATCTCGCCGAATGGGAGTTGGAAAGTGTTGCGTTCAGGCCACCAACGCTCCGCAAGACTTACAACTAAATGAAGATCGTGGATTAAATATCTAACACGATCTATATAGTGGAACCCAAAGGATTCCACCAAAGCCTTTTGGACCGAATTTAGCTCCCACGTACGATAATTCCTTTCGGTCCGCCAATGTACATGGATCCGGGTTCGTAAACCAAGATCATAGTCGTATAACTATAAAAAATATATGCATTATATTTTGTGTGTAAATTACTTAACTTGGAAACTTATAATTTTAAAAATTACCTCGCCAGTAAATATCCGACTAGAAATGTGGTCTTCACGTTGCTTAATAATAAGCTGGGTAGTCGGTCCACCAGGAATACGACCGTCATTGTGGTTAGCTATCTCCAAAAATATAGATTATATGATGAAGGGGATTGCTATGAGGAAGAGTGGTGTGAGGAGGAGGAGGAGTTGGGAGGTAGTTATAGGGAGGGGAGGGGGGAAAGTTGAGGGGAGGGGGGGTCTCCGAGAAGGGGAGGAGTCGGGGTGGGGGGTCTCCGAGGCGTCAGGGGGGGGTCTCCGAGGGGACGGGGGAGGGGAGGGTAGGGGCCCGCCAACTGAGTTGGCGAGCTGCCCAGAGCCCGACAACTGAGTTGGCGAGCTGCCCAGAGCCCGCCAACTGAGTTGGCTAGTTCCTCTCGAACTCTGGGCCCCGCCAACTCAGTTGGCGAGTGCTCCTCCTCCCTGTAAATACACCAAACTCCTCCCTTTTTTTTTATAATTATATAGAAATATATTACTTCTTTTTTTAAAAACCGAATAATTTTTTACCTTAACCACTTGGGTTTGAATTATTTAGTTGTAAATAAATAATATTAGATACTTAAATAATTAGTTATTTAAAAAAATAGTAGAATATTTATATACGGCCTAGAGTAGAGATTGAGATATGTATAAGAAAAACTAAACAAGAAATTCGTCCAGTTATAGGTAAAATTATTGGAACGAGATGCTTAAATTGGTTTGTAGATAGATAACAGCACTTTCGGACAAGAATTGTAACAATCACAATCATAATTTTATTTTTATTTAAATAATATATCAGAATTATTCCAATTATAATTTTTTTAAATAATATGTAAGAATTATCGCAATCATGATTTGTTTTAAATTTTAAATGAACTCTATTGGAATTAACCACAATCAAATTTTTTTATATTTTTAAAATAATATGCAATAATTATCCCAATTATGACTTTAAAAACTAAGGCTATGTTTGATTGAACTTTTTTTTTTTTTCATGAAAAATATTTTCATCGCAAAATTTCCACCGATGTGTGGTGCTTGATAGCTTAGATTTTTTATAAAATTATTTTCCAAAAAATTATATTTTTTAATATTTTTCTTCAAAATAGTGGAAAATGAAACTGACCCAACTCATATGATCATTTTCCATGTAAAGTATTGATCAAACACCCAAATTATGTTTCTTATAAGAAAATTTTAAATTTTCATAAATTTTTTTGTGATTAAATGATTCAGTGAAATTAATTTGTTACACCTCGGCAATTTTTTAATAATGTTTCCCTCTTCTGTAATTCTCCTAAAATATATCCTTGTATATATGAAATTTTCTGAAGTTTTTTTGTTTTAGAATATTTAGTTGCAATATTGTGATATTTGAAAATATCTAGGTTCAAATAAGGTTAGATTTATTCTTTTATATGTATACTACCTAATTCAATCATTCAATATTAGGTGTGTAAGAGTAAGATTTTGTTCACCCCTCATTTGACTCGACTCCATTAAATTGTTTACCTTAAACAGTTGAACATTAACAATAATATCTAATATTAACATTAATTATATTAAAAATCAATTAAATAGAGATTATGTTCAGGTTAATATTAATATTAAATTCTAATTGGGCGTTATGTTCAACCCCAATTAAATGGGTGATAACCAGCGAGGCTTGCTTGCCTTCCTATACGGGAACAACATATTGGTATATCTCCAACATGAATATGGAATCTACCGACTATAGACATATATGGAAGCTACATTATATTGCAGAATCTCTAAGATTAATATTATTGAAGATGCAGAAACAAATATGGTAGCTAAATATTAAGCTATAAAATCTGACAAATTCTGTACTATTCCTTAATTGTGCAGTTGTCTCCTACGTACTATCTATATATACTTGGTATCCCTGTAGGAACGATACACAATTGAAATTAATATATACTTTGTCTTCTTCTTCTTCTTCTTCTTCTTCATCTTCAGTTGAGAGAGAGAGAGAGAGAAGGTGCAATGGCAATGAGGAGTAGTCTCCTGGTAGTATCGATGGCTATAGTAGTCTTGTTGCTCGTGGGGAAGATCTCGGCGGGGGCGGGGTGCTACGAAGTGTGCGGTCGGCAGTGCATGGAGAAAGGGAACAGCAAGAGCTACTGCGAGTACAGCTGCATCTTCGAGTGCATGACCGTGCCTAGCCCCTACTCCAACGCAGCCTCCGCCTCCCCCTCCACGCTGACACCACTTGCTGCGGTGGTCTCGAGCGCAGTGGGTCTTCTTGCAACGGCCTTCTTCTTTCTGGGTCTTTAGAGAGAGAGCGCGTTTTTTTTTTTTTTTTTCTTGGATCTTCTCTGGTTCTTGAGTCAACCTACTGCTGGTTCGAGTAATAGGTAAATTTTTTTCATAGGCATTTGCTGTCCCCTCTTTATTCTGTCAAATTCTGTCTTCCATATGTCTCTATATCTAATTTTAAATTCTGTCCGGACCACATGTAATAAGAAGAAAATAAAATTAAACATAATAGAGAGAGAGGGGACAGTTCTCTTTTTATGTATGCTTTGACCAGTCATGAATACTATTTATGTATGCTTTGACCGGTCATGAATTGGAATCAATTAAAAGCCAAAGACAATTTAATTACCGCAAGGGAAGGAATAGATACTGAAATCACTAGAAAATTGAAGGTGTCTTTCGTCCGGGCTGGACTGGGCCCAGGGTCTGATTTTGGGCCGGGCTGAATCATCTCGGAAAAAAAAATGGGTCGAACCAGGTGGGACTTTTATATCAAACCTTCAAATCCAATCCGAATCAGGTAGCTTCGGCCGGATCGTGTGTATATATATATATATATATATATATATATATATATATATATATATATATATATATAATACAAAATAAAATGGCTCACGGTTAGTTGTTAGGAGTCTGAATGGATTGGTTCGACATTGTTCCTCCTCTCACACCTGGTTGGTCATAGTGAGACAGAGAATTGCAGTAATGGTAGAAATAGTAAAGACAACTTTGAAGGAAAGTAGTAAAGACAACCTAAGGTTCTAATCTTTCATTAATGAAAAATACTTGGAAAGGGAGACAAAGAAATTATGCAGAAAAAATAACGATGAAAAAGTTGTTAAATCCTCCCCCCTAAACTCCTCTGCTCCTCTCCTTGTATACTCCGGTTACATCGATTAAAGTCTAATGACCTGTATTTAAGGAATAACAGACTCAACTAACCATACTGCCAATCTGCCAAACGGGTAACCAACCTCCCTCCCAGCTGATCGGTCCAGCCTGTATTTGACTATGTTGGACCCAAATCTAATTCAGGACTGTCCGTTCCATTATACACCTTGACTATAAA